>JARGXW010000369.1:0-138660 GCA_029204085.1 Mycena sp. CBHHK59/15
GGGGAAGCACCCCGATCCGGAAGGTTTTGGGACGAGGAGACATGGAGTTGAAGGTGAAATGGTGGTTGGTCGGGTGGAAGTAGATGAGCCGCCGGTCGCCGGCGCGGAAGAGACTGGCGTCGAATTGGGCTAGAGGAGCTAAATAGTTCTGTTACACAATTTTTGGATGTAGAGTTATCGACTACTCTATCAGATTTCCAAACCCGTGTGTGAGAAGAGAGGTTGGATACTGTTCGGACGTGTGAGTTGCCGATTCTTCCTTGACGTACTATAAGTCACCCACCCGATCCATCGTCGTAGTTATCCATAATTTGGGGTCTGTGTGTTCAAGACTTCCACGGGATATCTGACAATGTACCTCATTCAAGGGAATAATGAGGGGGTGAGACCCTTCGTCGTCCGGATTTTCGTACTCCTCATACTCCCAGGTATTGATCCCTAGCTCTGGGCTGCCGTGAAAGGTTCATCAGTCCGAGGAAAACAAAAGTCCCCCAGTTGTGAATACGTACAATTGATTCCAGACAAAACCGTTATCATCGTCGTTGAGTGGCCCGTATTCTGATTCCTTCATCCAGGCGACCATTATCAACAGTGCTTCTTCGGACTTCGAAACCCCTGGTTGTCGGTGTAAAAATATAGCACGTACTTCCCCTGCCCAGGCCTCATCTCCAAAGTATGTCTGGATAATTGAGGAACCTGCCATGTTACGCCGTGAACGAGTCGTTGGAGTGATTCTACGACCATCCAGGAGAGCGTAATCATACACGTCTGCAAACAGGATGAGTGTGGCCAGGTCTTCGTCCCCTTCGCGGGCATTGTACCGAATTTGTTGGTAGTCCGGATCCTGGTTATAGTAGTCGTACAGGGTGTGTTTCATGGCAGGGTCAGTTATTGGCATCATTTTGGTTGTAAGCATGCCAAACTTGACTCGCTTATTTGTGAGGTCTGCAAATCATGGTTCAAATTACGAACCAAGCTCCAGTACATCACTGGCTTACCGCTATGCGCCAAAGCATCTTGGACTGTCCCCAAAGCCTCCATGTTTGTTCCTTGTCCGAGAAGAGTGTGAATAAATTGTGACTCAAGTGAGGTTGATGATCCCTCGCCGCTGGAAAGCAAACGAGCCATCTAATCGGATCGCAAATCAAACCACCACCAACGCAGTTTCAAAGTAGCACGTACAGTCGAGTCAACAGCTCCGTTGCGATGAAACTCTCTCATCATGGGTACTTCAAGCTCCCCGCCGGTCCAGTTGTTGCTATTGAGATTCTTGAGGAGCTTGTTCAATCGTTCCGTCAGGAAGGCCCAGAAATTATAGACTGGCCCGTAATCCACAAGTTGGTCCGGAACGTGAACGGCCCAATGGTGGTTCGGCATTATCCCACTGGTGCCATAAATCTTTGGAGAGTCAATAGAGTTCTCAGCCGATAAGAGTCTACACACCTCAAGGAATCCGATTAAGTAGTCTTGCAACAATTCTTTAATATGCCCCAGTTTGTCGTGTCGAAAAAAGCGACCAACAATGAGTTTTAAGGCAGTAGCAAAGCGCAAAAAATTTGTATCTTCTCCTTTTACCATGCGCGGGGAAGGTTTGTCCTCGCCTTTGGCCTTTCCTGTCCTATTCCACCGTTGTAAAGCTGCTTTATACTCCTTGTCGGCCTCATCGAAGAAGCGCTCCCATACAATTGGTATCTGGGGATTTTCAGTCGCAGTGAACTTGGAGAATGGATAAAAAGACTGACGATGATTGCCCAAGGCCCAGTAACAGCGAATTTATATTCATCCGCGGTAAGGGAACCTCCGACGGGCTCGCCCACTCGCGTTGGAAGATGGCCGGCCCACAGTGGTGACTCGTACTATCAGGAATTTAACATGGTAGACTGCGATGGGGGTCTATGGCTTACACTTTCCATGAATTTGTGGATGAAAGCGAGCTCCCGTGAATACCGATCAGTATCGGCTCGCAGAGTTTTGGTCTGGATCCACTGGCCATACCATTGCGTTTTCGCAACCCCTTTTTCAGCAATCAATATTGCACATACTCCCATAAAAATCATGGATTCTTACCAAGCAGTAGGTTATGCATAGGATCTATCACGGTGTATCTCACCAAATCGAAATATTTGAGCTGTGCAAACTCTGTCCATCGAACACCGTGGGTCTTGAAAAATGCCGCTTTGTCTTCTGCTGTGTCGAGAGCAGCATACTGATAACACATCTGGCGGTGTCTTTCACCATCCCGAGCTGGATACTCTGATGGAGAAAACAATGGGTCGACTCAGTCCATGTGTTATTACAAAGAGCACACATACCATCACGAAGGGACCTCTTTGTGGCCAGTTTGTCGCGCGGAACAGTGCACTTTGGGCATGGTGAAACGTTGTGGTTTTTGTCTGCGAACCCACATAATTTGCACATTGCAGGATGGTCTGCAATGATCCCGACAAGGGCGACCCGCACGGTTATTCCTGAATGCTTGTTAATTATTCGAAAGAAAAAAGTGTTACAAATGAGAACATACCGTCAGGATATTCGGCCGTCTTTATGAGTATGCCCTCCTCGTAGAGAATAATCAGTTGATCTACGACTACTTTGAGATGGTGTTGTAACTGATCCGCAGTTGGTTCAGTTGGTCCTGGGGGCATTCCGTGGAGTATTAAATTTTCTGCTCAATAGCTAGCATTTTGTGTTCGCTATCAGCGATCACGATGCCAGGAAAGAATGTCGAAAATCATACCGTTCAGATTCCAACAAATTCTGGATACAGGTCGACAGCACTCCGGAGGAGTGAGATGGTCCGTAATTGCTCGTTTTACGGCCAAACCTGAAAATTTATAAGGGAAAAAGGAATAGTACTGAAAGTGGGAACACACCAGTCAAGACCGATCGTGGTACCAAGCCTGATCTCCGTCTTACTGCTGTCGCCATAAAAAAAACTCTGGCCATCGTGACCTTTTATGTTGCGCCAGACCTTCCCATCTTGAATACTTCTGGATTCCCCAGGGGTGCGGGGGCGGATTTTCCACGCATTGACTGCCCCGACCATTCCTGGTCTCTGGAAGAATTCCCGGATGCTGTCGGACAGTAGTTGAACAGGTGAGACCAAGTAGGGCCTCCGAGCGGGCTCAGGCGCCGATGTCCCCGTGATAGATGTGAGCACCGATTGAAATAGCTGCCGAGTTGCCGGTATAACCGTGCGGGTCGCCCTTGTCGGGATCATTGCAGACCATCCTGCAATGTGCAAATTATGTGGGTTCGCAGACAAAAACCACAACGTTTCACCATGCCCAAAGTGCACTGTTCCGCGCGACAAACTGGCCACAAAGAGGTCCCTTCGTGATGGTATGTGTGCTCTTTGTAATAACACATGGACTGAGTCGACCCATTGTTTTCTCCATCAGAGTATCCAGCTCGGGATGGTAAAAGACACCGCCAGATGTGTTATCAGTATGCTGCTCTCGACACAGCAGAAGACAAAGCGGCATTTTTCAAGACCCACGGTGTTCGATGGACAGAGTTTGCACAGCTCAAATATTTCGATTTGGTGAGATACACCGTGATAGATCCTATGCATAACCTACTGCTTGGTAAGAATCCATGATTTTTATGGGAGTATGTGCAATATTGATTGCTGAAAAAGGGGTTGCGAAAACGCAATGGTATGGCCAGTGGATCCAGACCAAAACTCTGCGAGCCGATACTGATCGGTATTCACGGGAGCTCGCTTTCATCCACAAATTCATGGAAAGTGTAAGCCATAGACCCCCATCGCAGTCTACCATGTTAAATTCCTGATAGTACGAGTCACCACTGTGGGCCGGCCATCTTCCAACGCGAGTGGGCGAGCCCGTCGGAGGTTCCCTTACCGCGGATGAATATAAATTCGCTGTTACTGGGCCTTGGGCAATCATCGTCAGTCTTTTTATCCATTCTCCAAGTTCACTGCGACTGAAAATCCCCAGATACCAATTGTATGGGAGCGCTTCTTCGATGAGGCCGACAAGGAGTATAAAGCAGCTTTACAACGGTGGAATAGGACAGGAAAGGCCAAAGGCGAGGACAAACCTTCCCCGCGCATGGTAAAAGGAGAAGATACAAATTTTTTGCGCTTTGCTACTGCCTTAAAACTCATTGTTGGTCGCTTTTTTCGACACGACAAACTGGGGCATATTAAAGAATTGTTGCAAGACTACTTAATCGGATTCCTTGAGGTGTGTAGACTCTTATCGGCTGAGAACTCTATTGACTCTCCAAAGATTTATGGCACCAGTGGGATAATGCCGAACCACCATTGGGCCGTTCACGTTCCGGACCAACTTGTGGATTACGGGCCAGTCTATAATTTCTGGGCCTTCCTGACGGAACGATTGAACAAGCTCCTCAAGAATCTCAATAGCAACAACTGGACCGGCGGGGAGCTTGAAGTACCCATGATGAGAGAGTTTCATCGCAACGGAGCTGTTGACTCGACTGTACGTGCTACTTTGAAACTGCGTTGGTGGTGGTTTGATTTGCGATCCGATTAGATGGCTCGTTTGCTTTCCAGCGGCGAGGGATCATCAACCTCACTTGAGTCACAATTTATTCACACTCTTCTCGGACAAGGAACAAACATGGAGGCTTTGGGGACAGTCCAAGATGCTTTGGCGCATAGCGGTAAGCCAGTGATGTACTGGAGCTTGGTTCGTAATTTGAACCATGATTTGCAGACCTCACAAATAAGCGAGTCAAGTTTGGCATGCTTACAACCAAAATGATGCCAATAACTGACCCTGCCATGAAACACACCCTGTACGACTACTATAACCAGGATCCGGACTACCAACAAATTCGGTACAATGCCCGCGAAGGGGACGAAGACCTGGCCACACTCATCCTGTTTGCAGACGTGTATGATTACGCTCTCCTGGATGGTCGTAGAATCACTCCAACGACTCGTTCACGGCGTAACATGGCAGGTTCCTCAATTATCCAGACATACTTTGGAGATGAGGCCTGGGCAGGGGAAGTACGTGCTATATTTTTACACCGACAACCAGGGGTTTCGAAGTCCGAAGAAGCACTGTTGATAATGGTCGCCTGGATGAAGGAATCAGAATACGGGCCACTCAACGACGATGATAACGGTTTTGTCTGGAATCAATTGTACGTATTCACAACTGGGGGACTTTTGTTTTCCTCGGACTGATGAACCTTTCACGGCAGCCCGGAGCTAGGGATCAATACCTGGGAGTATGAGGAGTACGAAAATCCGGACGACGAAGGGTCTCACCCCCTCATTATTCCCTTGAATGAGGTACATTGTCAGATATCCCGTGGAAGTCTTGAACACACAGACCCCAAATTATGGATAACTACGACGATGGATCGGGTGGGTGACTTATAGTACGTCAAGGAAGAATCGGCAACTCACACGTCCGAACAGTATCCAACCTCTCTTCTCACACACGGGTTTGGAAATCTGATAGAGTAGTCGATAACTCTACATCCAAAAATTGTGTAACAGAACTATTTAGCTCCTCTAGCCCAATTCGACGCCAGTCTCTTCCGCGCCGGCGACCGGCGGCTCATCTACTTCCACCCGACCAACCACCATTTCACCTTCAACTCCATGTCTCCTCGTCCCAAAACCTTCCGGATCGGGGTGCTTCCCCCAGTCGCTGAGCAAACGGGTGTTCTCGGGTTTCAGCTTGTTCGTCTGGAGCCACTCGTTATTGATGCCGAAATTGTATGGTGCGATTACGGGAATACGCAGAGATGCGCGGCCAGTGTCGGGGACACGAATCAGCTGGATTTTCTGTCGCTCGTTTTCGGAGAGCAAATCGGAGGCTATGGTGGATAAATCGTGGAGAGGGGCTGTCATCTTCACGACATCAGATTATAGATACCATAGTCGAACTCATACGCACCTCGTCGGAGCGCCACGGGCATTCGAGCACCTCTACGAAACGAATTTTTTTCAGCGCTTCTACGGATACATCACCTAGGCCTGTTTTGAACGTCATTCTGGTCGTCCAGACGGCCTTTGACATATCGTTGGCGTCCTCAGGCCCCGAAACTTCATCCGACATGTGTTGTTCGTGCAACAGCTCTGCGACCGACTTCTTGCTCACGTTGTACTTGGCCGCAACCGCCTCGATGGCCCCTTCCTTGCCGCGGTGCTTTGCTTTCTGTAGAATGCCATGAGCCAACACGATTATCGCAGACGGATAGAAGTACCCCTTCGCGGCGATCATGTCTTCTATTTGTCATCAGTTGGCGGCATTCATGCGAGCGGCCTCGTCATCGACCTGGACGCGCCACTGAGCCTTGCAAGATCGAAACGATGTTTTGGCCATCTCGACAAGCACCGTTTTGTCCCAAGTCACACCGATATCTGGAATGGCTAGGCCATCGGGCCAGAATTCGACGCCCTGTTGAATTTCAGACAAATACAGATTTTTAGGGAATGTACGAACACCGTGAAGCTGCGCCGTAACTTGTTTCGTGACCTCATCGAACAGGTGTTGATTAGTGAGATGAGACACGGTCGCTTCGAACATCGGGTTCAGATAAGACTCGTCCGTCACTTCGTCGATGCGGGGGACAGTGAGATCAGGCCACTTGTTTCCGGGAACACCAATGATTTCACGGAACGAGTGCGAGACCTGATCCTAGATATTGCACTTCAGTTTAAAAGGGGTTAGCGAGGGATCTGGAGACGCACTTGTAAAATCACCCGGGAGCGCTTGAAACTCTTGTCGATAAGGTCTTTCGAACCGAGGTACACCGACTTCTTCACTGCCGAGCGCATGCCTTGAGACTCGGAAGGAAGCAATACCGACGGCGGGGCGGAATCATCATGCGCCTCGGGTTCCGCCTCGGATTCGGAGCCATCCTCCCGAAGGCGCGGAAGTGCCTGACCGCCTGAGCGGGTTCGGAGTCCTCTCTTTTTACCGCGCTGAGATGTGAGGGAAGGCGGAGCGCCGCAGTGGTCAGGAATTGCCCGCTGGCTCCGGTCGGCGCCTGCAGCAATGATCGCCTCGAGTTCTTTCGCTGTAGACCCTCATTACGCTCGTTCAACTCGTTTTGTTTCAGCGACATGGCTTCAATTCGGGTCAACAGTTCATCCATCTGACTTTGATGTGCGGGAACATTCGACGCGGGGTATTGGGGATGTTCATGGGTGGCCATGTTCAGCGAAGATGAGCGGTTATTCCTAATGAACAGTCAAAACCATATAGATGTAGGGTAAGCCACCGCAAGTGAACGACATACTGCGGATATCCAGGATGACCTCCGCGGCGAGAGTGTTCTTCATGTCGATGATGCGTAAACCTAGGCTCATCAGTAAGAGTAGGCCGCTGGAAATTGTAGTCACCTGTCGGCGGGATACTCCTGTTGGGCGCCTGGAATGATCTGGGATCTTGAGCGCATTGGGTATCCGGGGCTACGAAAGAATTATCAAGTGGATAGCCGGCAGGACGCTCAAGATGCACCCAGGCGGTAATCCATAGCCTAGGTCCCCATACAGACTCCGAGGATCACCGACAGCTTGGAACGGCGGCAGGCTACCCTCCAACGTGAGAACACTTGTGAAAAGAAGGGATGGGCTCACCTTTCCGGGCGCCTTTCATAGCCTGGAGCAAGCCGAGAAGGATCATAACGATCACTGGCTTGTGATTCACTGCCGTGTGTTGGCCACGAACGAGGGTGCTCGTCCACACCACGGCCGTGCATCGAATTCAGGCAGCGAGAGACGATGGAAAGACAGAAAGAGGTCGGCGACGACTCGAAAGTCGAGTGGCAAATCTCTCACGGAGACATGGCCCTGCGTGTACAACTTGGCGACGAAAGCTTAAAGCTGATATTTCAAAAATAGTTTGATTCCGACAGCAACCGGGGACTTCAGACTCAGCGGAATACCCACTGAGGGTTTCATATGCACAGAAACGTGTCGAGGAGGTCTGCGGAGGTCAGTAGCGGTCTGGCTAGGGGACGAAACTGGGTCCTACTCAGCTAAACTCGGCTAAGCTCGGCTAAACTCGGCTAAACAGAGACAGTCTAGCCGACCCATCGTTGCTAAACTTGGACCGCCAACAGCTAAACACAGGACCCGATTTCTCTGTCTAGTCGACCCAAAATGGTCTGTTGGGTAAGCAAACGTTGCCAGACAGACCTAGCCTGACCTGAGTTTAGGAGCCGCGGAACATAGTGATTGATGGCCAGATCGAACCTTGTTGATGTCGCATGATGTGTGATCGCTCATGAAATGACAGCTAGAGACAACCACGAGTGTGAGTGGAATGCCTGACTGAGCCCTTTCCCTCAAATCATAGATACTTACCTCAGTAGAGGTGATGAGGTACGACTATACTGACCTATACTGACCTAGACTGACCTAGACTGACCTAGCCAGAGCTAACTGCAGCTAGACTGAGCTAGCAAGAGCTAAACAGACCTTCACTGCACAGCTAAACACAGACTCTGTTCAGCTATGTCTAGACGGGCCTTACTCATGCTGAGTTTAGGAGGCTGCGGAACGTAGTGTCTTGCATCCTTCATGGTCCTAACTGAGCACTCAAGGTACTCACAGGGATCGACACACTCCACCGCTACGTCGTGATGGAGGCTCTATACGACTCCGGAGAGCAACCCCCTGAGCTTGTGTGCACTCCGGGGGCACGTACAGAAATGTTGCAAGATCTGAAATCCTGGTCTGTTGACGAAGGCATCGAGCCCATACTATGGCTTCACGGACCAGCAGGGGTCGGCAAATCCACTATCGCACAGATGTTTGCCGGGGACTGCAACAAGCAGGGTCGACTGGGTGCTTCGTTCCGCTTCAGGCGCGGCCATCCGAAGTCCCAAACATGGGGCGGTCTGATCACCACGATTGCATTCCAACTCGTGGGTGCTGTGCCGGAAATATTCATGTTCCTTCAGCAAGCTATTGAAAGCGATAAACTCATTTTCGGTCGTTCCATACCCATTCAGTTCCAACGCCTTCTTGTGGAGCCATTCAAAACAACATCTAGCCTCGGAATCATACCTGTGGTTGTCTTGGATGGCTTGGATGAATGCGCTGATCACAAACAGCAGCAGCAAATTCTTTGGCTCTTCATCCAAGCGATCCGAGATGGCCAGCTGCCCATCCGTTTACTCATAGCAAGCCGGCCCGAACTACACCTTCGAGAGGTATTTGAAGACCAGGTGGTCGTCCTGCTGTGTCGCCAAAAGGTGCTTGTTGCAGACACTGTGATCAAGCTTTATCTTCGACACGAGTTTTCTCGAATCCATTCCCAGTTCGGTAGCAGAGGAATTGACCTAGGGGAGAGCTGGCCATCTTCGGACACACTCAATCGCCTAACAAAAAAATCTTCCGGAAGCTTCACATATGCAACCACGGTCATCCGTTCGCTTGATACTGAATACTCCCATCCAGCTGATCGACTGACATCTGTGATGGCCCTGGACCCAGAGAGTACCGTTCTTTTGGACGACCTTTATGCTCAAATCCTTTCGGTATTCCCTGATGAGCGTCGACAACGCCTCGTCTTATACATTATGCTTCATGAAGCTTGGCCTCTACCATTAGTTCCAGAAGACGTTGATATGGTCCTTGGCTTGAGCGGAGGGACGTCACGCCTCATGCTGCGTGGCCTACGCTCGCTGTTACAATTCCCTCCGCTGCAAGATCCACTTGTGAAGGAGGACTTCGTAACGCCGATACATTCCTCTTTCACAGATTATATATACGATGCACGACGTTCGGGAAAGTGGTGCACTTCGGATCCGTCACTCTACGGGGAATTGCTCAAGAGTGTCGTTCACTTTCTCTCCGACCCTGCTTCTACATGTCTCAGGATGCTCCGGAGGTGATTTACAATCAGCATAAACTGCGTAAAGTTGATCATTCTCCAGGAAAATTGTGGCACAATTGCCAAAGCTTTTGCGAGGCATCACCCCGTCTGACGACCTGATCGATCTGCTTCGCAATACTCATTTCCAACAGTCAATCTTCATTGATACTCATGGAGAACACGAAGGACACCTAAAGTGGCCTGAGGTATTTGATATCTTTAAGGAAACAGTGATACTGTCTCATCTTGTACGAGCAGAGAGACTCGCTGTATCCCTTGGATTTAATCCAACTCTGGGAAGATCGGAGCTGGATTGCAGACCTAGTCTTTCAACTTGGAGGCTGCAAGGAGGTTGAAGACATTGACCCAACATTTAAATTTGATTCAATTTATGCAACAATATTCTCTGAACACCCCGATGTTCTCTCGCTGGTGCGGGCTATAATT
Organism: Mycena sp. CBHHK59/15; assembly: GCA_029204085.1. Classification (NCBI taxonomy): domain Eukaryota; kingdom Fungi; phylum Basidiomycota; class Agaricomycetes; order Agaricales; family Mycenaceae; genus Mycena; species Mycena sp. CBHHK59/15. The sequence goes on from JARGXW010000369.1 coordinate 10,290, forward strand.
CTACATAGCCAAACCCCGCGTACTACGAGCAAAGTGCCGCCCCCATCAGCCTTATGGGATGCTCATAACTCGTCCTTTTGCACTTTGAAACCTTTCCTGGTTATTCGCAACCTCGGGTACTCCTTCTTCCACATGGGCGACTCCCCAGTGGATTTCTTACAAGATCGCCGCAGAGCGGGTAGCCTTTACTACAACCCCGAAGAGATCGTGGAACAGGGGGTGCTCGATTGGATCCGTTCCGTCAAGCAGCCCCCCGATTCCAGCGGGGAAAGTCTGGTTTCCACTAAGTTGCGGCTCATGATTTCAATAACATGTTACTTACCTTGATCTTGCAGGTTCCAATTCGCATTACATCTCCTCGAGCATTGTGGGCTCAGTGAGAGGATGCTCCGTGAACTAGAAAGCCTTGATCTCGCCTACGCTTGTCGACAGGCGAACATAGATCGATCGGTGCACAAAGTACTACATCAAGACTGCCTTTCCACACGTAACTTCCGCGGTGTGTTGAGGTGGATTTCGGTGAGATATATCACACATTACGTGTTTCAACAATACTAACAACCTCATATAGAAATTTCCGGAACTTTCGGGCGCCAAAGCCCTTGCGTTTTGGAAGAGGCAACTGGTAGATATAATACGTTGCAGGGATCTGTGTAAATAGTTTGGATGGCATACGGCAACATGAAGTTGTATCGTAGGACTGGATGCCATCAAGGATTGTGGGCTATTTATTTATGACTCACTGGAGCCTGGGTTGAGAAGTCTCGATTTCGCCGACCCATATCAATAGATTGTTCTCAAGGAAGTGCCGTGTACCTCCGGCAGAGTCAGTACAATATTGCATTCTAAGAGATACTGTAGATTCGAGGAAGTGCAGTCACGTCGAAAATGTCACCGGCAATATGCTACTGAAACATGACTTGACTACACTCACTCTTGAGAGAAAACGGTAATTTTCTCGAATTCTGATGGCCCACAGGTTCGCACTGCCTCATTCTGGATTAATGACAAGACAGTGAGTCAGGATTGCAGCATTCATGGACTCATTGAGACAATAGTATGTTTTTTTATATATTTTATATTTTATATTTTTGGAGCGTTTGAGATAATGAGTTTCAGTCTGCAGAAGCATTCCAAAAGTCATCCGCTGGGAGACAATAGTATGTTCTAGAATCCTCTTAGGCCTGTATAAGCTTTGTGCATGAATCTCGCTGTTGGGGACGGTGTGCCGCTGCCGGCAATCCAAGGCCATCAGTCCATGAGTAAGGTCGTCAAGCCGCTCTGACTGCCGTTGACTCTCATGCCCGAGTGACGATCAACCATTCCGGCAAAGGCCAAATGGTATTACTCCGAGTCTTTCAGTTTGTGTTCTAAGACATTTTCCATCCTCATTGATGTTCGTCAGCCTACGGTACATGTGTATTCTAATTAACCTGTAATTCTAGGCTTTTCCAAGCTGTTCGCAATCATCTTCCCTGGTCTCGGCCGCGAACAGCTCCGGGTATCTCCACGGTGCTCTTGCACCCTCACCGCATCGCTGCCCACTTCATCCGGCAACCTCACCAAATTCGTTTGCAATGCCATGCGGAACATCGGGCCCACTGTCCTCCCAGGCCCATGGGACAACATCAGTGCTGCAGGTTCCATGCAAGCACTGCGGACTCACCAGTTTCATTTGTAGTGATTAAAATCACCATAATATTCGAACATTGCAAGCTACGAACAAAGTGGTGCCAAGAGAGGATGCCGCAAAGTTGAAGTTGAATTTGCCGCAGAGAAAATGCCGAGGGGTTGTGTTGCCGAATGTATAGAAGTACCACAGATCTAGAGGCACGAGGCATGGAGGGGAAGAACTAAATAACACCAGGAGCTGACCTCGAAGATTTTGTAAGGGAAATGAATGTGAGTTTCGCAGGCAAAAGCCTTAGGGAGAATGTATGGAAAGAATTTAAAGAGTTGAGGTGTGGTTGAATTGTAGTTCAATGATGTTCAACATGTTGTAGGCGTGCAAGCCTGAAAACCGGCACAGCAGAGGGCCTTTGGGGCAGACTATGGAGCCGTCGTTGAATACCATGTATTGGGCAGCAACTCAGTATAGCATCGTGAGGGGCACCGCAGACGTTGTCGACGACTGCCATAGCGATGTTGAGAGTTTGACGCAGACAGGCGTCACACTGACACTGTGTCACGGTTTGGACTGCCGCCAACCTGACGCAGCAGCAGCGTCGCAAGCGGCACGACTGACGCAGCAAAGTGCCAAATTGCCGCTGACATTGCCGCACACTGACGCAGCATAGTGTTTGCATTTGTTTGACTGACGCAGAACTGACGCTGCAGGCGAAAATAATTTATGTCACCGGAATTCAATGCCAAAGGATGGATTGACCTCAGCACTCTGTTCCTACAAAACATGGAGGGTCAACTCGCAGGTTCAACACCTGATTGACATGTGCCGCAAATCCGACTGACACAGAAACTGATGCAGCATGCGTCAGCGGCACTTGTGCGTCAAAATCCCTTTGCCCCTGCCGTGGCGTACAATACGGCTATGGGATATCCATGGGAAGCACATGCTGATGCCTCAAAGCTGCTGCCTGCTTGCCCCATCCTGGACGCTCTGAGAACAAAAGTGTTTTGCGAAGCCTTCTGCAAGTACCAAAGGCTCCCCGAGCGCTGCCTGGGTAAACCAACTGAGGCCTGGAAAACTTTACAGGCTGTTTTTTTTTTACAGTAAAATATGTAAAAAATTTACGGCCTGCGGCGTTGTAAATTACGGTGAATTACAAGCCATTTATATTTTACGAGAGCCCCCCCTTCCGGGGGTTATAATTTACAAGGCCAATCTATTTTTGACCCAGCCCTAGATTTCAGACATAGCTCGTGATCGCGCGCGCGTTTTTTTGATATCTTGCACACACGCGCACGCACTCGTACGAGCGCATGCGAGAAGATTGTATAAACCCCGATGACGCCCAGCCCTGAGAGCCGTCTCCGGCTCACTGCCGACATCAGTAAAACTACACATTTGTCTTTGGCATCTTTGGTCTTTGGAAAGTGTCTTTGGTCTTTGAAGGTCGTCTTTGATCTTTGCCAAGCAGCTTTGTCTTTGCGGGGATGTCTTTCGTCTTTCGCGCAGATCTTTGATGTCTCTGTTGTCTTGGGACGCGACAATCAGGTAAGGTCATGTTTCTAGGAGGGTTTGCGCTGAGAATATGAATGTATGGCATCAACATACGACCCGAAAGACTTCCCCATTGATTTCGTTGAAAAGAGGACGCCGGGAGAACGCCGAATGGAATGGGCGGAAAAACAGGTGACAGCGAAATTGAAACAGATACTAAAAAAATAAATACTGTCGATTGGCTTGAAGTTACCTGGCATCTGATTCGGTTAGGCCTGCTTAGCCTCAGGCCTCACGACTCGTGTATTCCATGAGCTGAGTGAGCAGAAATCTTTTTCTGCAAGTCATTCAAACTCCGACGCATCATGATGCGATGCCAACGGATTGACAGATGGCGTGATTTTGAGATCATTTGGTTGGTTATCGTCTCCCACCATCTTCTCCCTTCCCCGCCCATGTCGCCCCCTTCAAGTCGTGCAAGCCGTCCCCTCCAGCCAGCTGCCCTGTGGTGTTCGCTGCTATTCAAGATTCCATCAACTGGCTCAAGATCCGTCCTGAAGTTGTTTGTTTGCTACTGAGGTCGCCCTTTCCCTCCACCTTCTCCCTACCCCCCGCCGCTCTGCGCCTCCAGCTCCTCCCGTCGTTTAGGCCACACCACCCTTTTCCTTTGGCTCTATCCTGACTCTTCAACTCGAGCACAACCTCAAGCCGCATTATTGTCGTGTTCTTCCTGCCGCACTTTCTCTAGTGTTCCTCAAGTATGGAAGTCCATCAAGCTTTCTGCCCCATCTCAGCCTCGTCAACCCTTCAAGCCCTCAAACTCAAGGGTCATCTTACTTTTCTCCTGTTCGTGTCAAAGTCGTTTGAAGTACCTTACAAGTCGTTGGGTCACAACTCAAGTCCACGGCCGTTTAGTTTTTTCGTGCGTCCCCGTTGTAGTATTTTACTCATCGACTGACATTTCTGCTGTAGTGCGGCTCCGTATGTCCACGTTGGGGCCATGCCCAAAGCCCTCCGCTACCGACGACAGCACACGCGGCCCATCAACCGGCGATTGACGAAGGTCAGCAATACAATGTTTGCGTGGTATTGTGTTCGGCATACGTACATCTTATCTACAGTGTTGTCAATACGTCCCTGAATAAATCAAATTTCTCCCTGTCTTTCGTACCTTGAGAAGTATCTTTGAGATCTTTAGGTGTCTTCGAGTCGAGTCTTTCCAAAGACACTCGACATCTTTGAGGTCTTTCCCGAGACAAATCTCCTGTCCAAGACTTTTTGACCTGCCTAGCCAAAGACGTGCGTCTTTGGAAAAAGTACGTCTTTGACGTCTTTGGAGTCTTGGCCAAGACGCCAAAGACGCCAAAGACGAACATGTAGTTTTACTGATGGAGTGTGTTTTGCACTTGCATTGGAGAGCGGCTCACTACGCGAACATCCTAGCCTCACTCCGGCAGTCTGCGACAAGTCTGCGATGAAGTTCTCTGGATCAACGTGCACATACTCGTTGTGTACCATTTCCCTTTTAAAACTGTCGCTTCCCTGGCCGCTACATGCGAACCTCGTGTGCTGCACACGGAGGCTGCGTGTTCGTGGATTCGTCGCACAGCGTTCGATAACATATGGTAAAAGTGACTGTCTTGCTAGTGTCGTCGGTTGCGACCCTGCGCACATGCACCACATCTTGGTGCCGGAGGGCGCCCTCGGCAGCCTGTGGAGATGAGCGAACTCGACGGGGGCGTGAAGTATGGGCTCGGACTATCGAAGAGTGAAAGCGTCATCATCTTCTGTACATCTGTGGGGTGCTCGTGTGCGGTCCAGGTGCACTACATCCACTAGCCGGATCGTCTCCTGTGCAACAGCAACTCTATAAAGTTTGTTGAACAAATGCACATCTCAACGGTCGAACACGTTTGATCTCTGTTAATTTTAAACCAATCAAAGGCCTCGGAAGAGGGGAATGGCCATTGAAACATGAGAACTTTGATCAATGGCTGTTCAAACAGTGCTCGGATTAATCGAGTTGAACAGAATAATGCTTCATCGTGTTTAAACACTGTTAAGGGCAAAAAGTTACCCACTCGCGGACTCGAACGATGGAACCTGGTGGACCGGGGTGATAAGTAAGAGACATTAAGCCTCTACTTCACGACACCAAATTTGCAAAACTACTGCATAGCTGTTGCATGTTTTGCTTGATACAAAAGGAAACTTCTTATGTTCTTTCGTCTGGGGGTTCTCCAATAACTTCCAAGCACACAGGTATTTCTAGGCATGCTCAGAATTTGCTGACAATCTCTTTGGAGAGGTGACATTCTCAGTGATCTTGAGGGTTGACTCAAAACTGGCTATGTGTAGTGCTTAGTATTATAAAACCATTAAAGAGCCTAAAATTATTGAGTTTAGCTCAGAAGCATCAGAGAACAACAGTGAGGGGCAAGGAAATTTGAACCACAAAGGTGCTATACAACATAGGATGGACTAGGGAAGACCTTGGATATTTTACTTGACTTGGGGCGAAGGACTTGGCGGTTTATGTTAGCAGCATGGTGCAGTGATTAAGGGCATCGGTGGTCCTTTGCTTAAGCTGCTTCCAGGTGGTCGCCGGTTCGAGTCTGCCAGTGGGTGGCTTTTTGCTATGAACACGGTTCAAACGTGATTAATCCCTGATCAGTTTGAACCAGATTAATCTGACCCGTGTTTAAACACTGATTCTACTGTGTTCCTCCTGGTTTGAGGTCCATTTTTCTCCTCTGAGGTATTTTATCAGTTTAACATGAACAGAGATCAAACGTGTTCAACCGTCAAGACGTGCGTTTGTTCAACAAACTTCATAGGAGTTATTTGTGCAGCGTCACAATCTTTGTCGGCTCGGACAGGTCGGGAGTTGGCACACATAAAGAACCTGCGGTCATCTTCTTTTCGTGTATACCCCTCATGGCCGACTCTCGAAATGCGACTGCAGCAGGAGATTCTCGCAGCGCTAGCAAAAGGAATGCATGTTAGGTCTTCAAGTTGCTGTCTTCCCTAAGTGTATTGCGCACCGAACTCACTACGCGCATCTATAGGTGGCCACACAAATATAGACTCGTCACCGGTCTGCCTGCGAAGAGGCAATAATGTGGCGAGCATGTTGCCGCAGGCAGACTGGTACTTGTCGGATGCTGTCAATGGTCTGCGCGTGGAGTTTGAAATTTTGAGTGGTGCCGATCATCGGCATCACGGTGGCTGCGCTGAGCCATCAATCCCCCCCAAATTTAAGCCATTCGCCACACGCCTCTGGCACATTTTCTAAAAATTCTGAAGAGACAGAATGCAAGATATATCGAATCGAAACAGCCTTTATCTTTGTGATTCTTTAAACTACTGGGAATTGAGCTCAGCACAGCAGAGAAGGAAAAGATTCAAACTCCGCGCGCAGCCCTTGCACAGCATCCGACAAGTACCAGTCTGCCTGCGGCAACGTGCTCGCCACATTGTTGCCTCTTCGCAGGCAGACTGGTGACGAGTCTAACACAAATACAGAATGCGGGACCGGACCAGACTCGCAGGCTAACTGCGCGAGGAGCCCACAAATGAAGACGGGGGCGGAAAATGATAAGAGTTTGCATGAGGCTCCATCCAATGCTCATCTGCTCCAGAGAGGAAGATACCCAGTGGTTCCATTTTTCGAATCAGTAGCCGTTACAGATTCCCGAAATGACCCACAATGGTTAATATTGATTTTGACGTCCACACTTCTCATGAATGACCCCTACCTTGTCTGATGTGGGTAAGTTGTCCCTATGTTCTCGTTTGAAGCGTCCCAGTCGCTGCCCAAAGCATATGATCTTCCCGCTAACGCTCCAACCGTTTCCGTTTGCAAACGTTTGTAAACGGAAAGAACCGTTTTTATTTCCATTTCGTTTGCAGAGATGTGGAAACAATTTCTAAAGGATTTTCAAATGGTTAAACATATATTTTTTCAGAGCCCCAGGTCTTTTTTCCGACTCGGTGTGGACACCAACGGCTATTGCCATACTCTGGCCAAATTAAAACATCAGCTGATTCGGTCCGCGATCATCTGTCCTGCCTCCGCCTACGACTGCCTTTCTGCACTACCGGGTGAAAAGAATCATGCGCCTCCTGCATATTGCGCAATATTGCACAAGCAACACACAATCTGGCGCAATCCTGGATGGTCTTAAAATTTGTCACATCTGTGATGGGACGCGTCCGAGACTCTCTCACTTTTCCCTCCACAATGTCCGCGACTGCGGGCAAACCGCGTCGAAATCGTACCGCCTCTACAAAGGTCTCTGATGGAAATAATGGTGAAGCTCCCAGCACCATTCACCAGCACGTTCTTGCCAGTGAGTCCCTGCTTGACACGCGTGCCACGCGCATCAGGAAAAACCTCTTTCTTGAATCTGTGACAATTTGGTCAGATTCAACAAATCCAGCAAAATCCACCCCAAATTTGGTCCAAATAATACAAACCCTAAATTTAGACTTTTGGCCAAACCCGATCGTGCAATCTAGATTTGGCAGAATTTGGGTCAATCCGTAAGCAATTTGGGAAGGGTTTGTGGCCATCCTGTTGCTCAATTCACATCACAATACACATAAAACAGCAAAAAAAGGATAGTATTGAGGCTACGTAGAGTACAAAGAGTACAGTGCTTTGCATGTGAAACTGCACACGACTTCCTTCAAAAATGTGTTTGTTCCTGTTGATGTGTGACCTTCGGTCACTGGACTTCCGGACCACTTGTCTGTTCACTTGACAACAATTTGATTCTCCCCCCTATTCCGCAACCGTACGCGACGGGCCCGCCAAATAGATACCACTTGTACGCTGCCCGCTGCCCCGCCACCCCAATTGGGCTCGGATTCTTTCCGCAGCAGATAGGTGCTTCCCATAGAGCCACACGACGATGTGTTCTCTCATCTCGGCGGAGAGGTGGGGGGCCATGATGCTCGAATACCGGAACGCATGGAACGTGTGACAGCAGTCACACATCAACAGGAACAAATACATTTTTGATGGAAATCGTGTGCAGTTTCACATGCAAAGCACTGTAATACTGAATGTAACAACTGCCGGGATCAGTCTGACGCTCGGTCACACAGATAATCACACACTCCTTGTCCTCTGCCTTCGCGCCTGTGAACCCCATCTCCGCAAACATCGCTGGTCCGCCGCCGCTCGCAGGAGGGCTGTTCACACGTGTTCACGGTGCTCACACGATGCACAGACGGCACGCCTGCAGCGTGGCCCATCATCGGACAGTGCATACCGCCCCTGCCCCTGCCCCTTTGGCAGCATGCTCCCCTCGCGCGCCGGCGACATGCTGCCCTGGCACGCCTTCAGCTGGCGCTGCCGCGCGGGGGGCAGGGTGTTGTCGCGCGCCAGCGGCGGGCTCTGCACGCGCGGCAGGCTGTTGTCGCACCAGTGCTCCGCAACGAGCGGCCGTGTTGAGCAGAGTATGTTGCCACCAGCTCACCAAGAAGATGCCGTGGGTGCATGCAGGGTCGGGCAGCGCATGCAGCATCAATTCGGTGCACGTGTCCTGCAGTGTGAATGAGCAAGGGGGTGAGTGATTGAATGGGCGACTGGGCGACTGAGTGAGTGGGCGAGTGCGTGAGTGAATGAGTGTGTGAGTAAGTGATGAACGGTGGGGGCGCAAAGTACGCACCTGCTCAACTGCAAGGCTCCACTCGACGAGGGGGAGCAGCGCTCCAGCGAGAGGTGCCGGAGGTCACCCACACCTGAGCGGAACGCAGGCGTGCGCACCATGCCCAGGCAGATGTGCATGAACGCGAGCATGGGGTGCTTTGCCGCAAACTACTGTACTGCATCAACATGCATGCACATTAGGAGGGAAGAGGGAGGCGACACACGATGACCACGACATCGTTCAACCCGGTGCTCATTGTCATTGCACGGAACACTGTGATGCACTGCGAGATCTCGAGTCAGGGAAGATGAGACGGTATGCATATGCGGGGGGAGATGTAGCACACCGGCAGCAACACCCCTGTTGAGGTCCTCTGTCGGCGGCGCGATGCCAAACCTCGCGCCGAGGACACTCATCACACACACGTGTCCTGCCTGCGCACCATGGTGGCCTCGAGCAGTGGTGCGAGCTGGATGTACACAAAGCATGAGTAGTATCTGCTCACGTGGTTGTCAGTGGGATGCTGCACAGGCACCAGCTGCAGGGCGGGGAGGTGCACACACCGGAGGGACAGGTACCAGTCGAGCCCCTCGTACCGGGCAGTGTCAGTCTTGCCTTGATGGTTATGAAGATGGAGGAGCCCACGTGAGGGCGATGGCAGGCTTGATGCCGTGGCCATGAGAATAACCCAGGTGCAACTGCTGAGGGTGTGCAAGAACAGGAAGGGATGAGAACTAGGTCAATGCCAGCGAGAGACCAGATATGCGCACCAGCAAGGACTACAGTATTGAAGGAGAACAGAAACCTCTTGAACAGCTCATGGCAGTTGGCATGGTTAGACAGTAAGTTCAGCAGATGAGGTCGCCAGGACGGTTGCATATGGAGGGGGAAGAGAACGAGGACAAAGGCGTAGTGCGTTGACGTGGCAACATTGGACGTGTTTGACAGATTGATGGTCGGATTTTGAAAGACTTCACGTCAAACGGTTGAGCACACCCCGAGCGTACGAGCGGCGAGCGGCAAAAGCTGCCTTAGCAAGTTAAATGCTGCGTTGAGAGCGCCACTGCGTAAGTGAACGCGGCGAACTGGACACCCGCTGTGAATGTCCGTGGCGGTAAGCGTGGTGTTACAAGTACGTATCCCACGCCCCAAATTTGGACTTCGGTGTCACAGAAACAGAGCGTGGGAGTGTTTGTACACATTTCTATCGAACGTTGGCCACATCACCTTCACCTCTGTCCCCACCTCCGAGTCCTCGCCCTTGCCTACCCCTCTGGTCCGCATCGCTGTGTTCATGAACCAGATCCCATCTCGCTCCATCCCATCCCGCCTGTCCATCTAGACCGATCTGAGTGCTGCCAACGGTCGCGGCTGGCCCAGGAGAGCCTGAGGGTGACAGCGAAAGCATCAGTGATTGGCGATGGTACTGGTACTAAGATAGTAGTTCCGTATGTAGTTATTATTAGATTTTGACATTTGCTTATGCTTAACCTCACGCGCCGAATTTAATATTTGTACAAATGAACCGGAACAATGTGCAAACTTGCTCAAAAGATGGGAAAATTCTACAGCAGCACTTTCAAACGTGTTCAGATTGACAAAATTCAGCTGTCATTTGGATTGTTTAGCATCATTTGTGTCGGCTAGCTTCGCTTAGTACCAGTTTGCCAAATTTGCACAATTCGGCCCAGATTCAGAAAGGAGGTTTTTCCTGATGCGACGCGTCCAAAACTCTTCTTTCAATCTCACGCCTTTCTTCAGTCAAGCCCATCCTCGATCTAATCAAGAAAATTAAGAAGCTCTCGGCTCACCTTCCTGAGACCATCCCAGAGGCCTCGGATACCAACGACATTGTCCGTGTCATTACGACCGTTCACGGCATTGATGATTCTGTTTGTGGTACATTCAATTGCCGTTTTGATATTCTCTTTGGGGAGGATTGCCGTAACGCCGATGGACGGCTCAAGAATATCCGCCACGGAGACGCCGGAATGGCATTCGTGATCAACTACCTCAAATCAATTCATTGGGAATCAGCCGATATCCCTCTGGACCTTGTGGGAATTAAATTGAAGTGTATAGCGGATGAATTGGAACATTTGTGGTATGTCGTTCAGTTACTGCTGTATGTGCGCTCGCTCACTCAAATTCAGTGCCGAGAACCCCACACCCGCGATGGCTCAAGGCAAGAAAAACCAGCTGCACAATATGTATGTTGTTTTCTCTATGCACGAATAAGTGCTTACCCGCTGAAAAAATAGTACGGAGGGACAGCCTCCCACACCATCTCATGAAAAGGAAAATCAGCGGGCTGACACCCCAGAGGACCCTACCATCCAGAGGACCCAAGTGGGATGCGATGATGGATAGTGTGTCAGATTTCACTCATTCAAATGCACGTTCTGATACACCAGTTAGGGGTCTTTGCTGCTGCGACTACTACCAATAAGAAGGACGAAAAGCTATACAAACCACACCGAAAAAATCCTGATTTGTCCGAGGAATCGGAGGACGACTTCGACATGGAGGAGCTGGACCAGCCTGCACCACCCGTGGTACGTCAAATATAATTGCTGGTCTCTTGCACGGTAACAAGACCAGTAAACGCAAAGTTGTCGTCATAGAGTCAGACGACGAAGCCCAGTTGCCTGCGGTGAGTTATGGGTTATTGTTCACAATTCTCGTGTTGAAGTGGGGTTTGGTAGTGTTTGGTTCAGACGGGTCCGCCTTCCTTATTTGTACTCTGTCACATATTTAGTCATGGTGTGACAATGTGACAGGGCTTTTCGCCTTCCATCTGGTGCTATATCTGCCTTTTTGGCTTCCATCTGGTGATCTCATTGCAACAGGTTACGGGCCCTGTCTCAGAGTCTTCTATACCTCATATCATCTTCCTCTGCCTCTTTTCTTTCAAGAATCTGTCTGTCTTTGGGTGGATTCATCCTTTACCTTCTGGATAACCTCCTCTTGCGCTTTTCTGTCACGTCACACATCACACATCACAGATCACATGTCCCCTCCCTACATCACCTCTGCTCTTACGTCTGTGCTCACTGTCACTCTCGACTCATCCAACTGGGTGAAGTTTGGGAAGAATGTGAAAGTCTTCTTGCTGGGGCTAGATGCTCTTTGGGTCCAGGATGGCACTGGGCCTGGCACAGATGCAGACAACATCGCCCTTGATCGCATGCTTGTTCCGTACCTGTATGGAAAGGTCAGCGATGACTTTCAGCATCTAGTTGAAGACCAGGTCTCTGCTACTGAGGCTTGGAAAGCACTCAAGGGTCACTTCGAGAAGTCGAACATGACCAACCGTGTTGTTGCTCGTGCGGAGCTCAACGCCGTTCGGCATGATCCTTCTAAGGACATCACCGTCTATATCCGCGCTATGGCTGCTGCCGTATCGAGGCTCACTGCGATGGGTGTCGTTGTCGATGCAACTACCCATAAGGATCTCCTCCTTATCAACCTCGACTCATCCTTCAGCGCAGTTCATACCGTCCTCCTCGCACGTGCAACTGAGCCTGCGCTGGAAGAAATCACCAGCCTACTCTCCGCCTCTGCTGCTGATCCTGGGATCAAGCAGGAGGATGACGGGATTTCGTCCATCGCCCTTGTCGCCCGTGGTTCTACCCCCCGCCATGTTGCTGCAGCTACCTCCTCTTCCCCCTTGACTGGCACCATCTCTGATGGCTTCCCTCTCGACTCACAGGGACATCACTGGTGCGATCCTACCAATTTGGACTGTCATCGGTGCGGTCGTGCAGGCCATATTGCTTACAAATGCATGCATTCGATGCCTGCGTTTGTCAAGGATTGGATCAATTCCAATCTGCGCACTCCTCAGTCGCACGCTGCGGCTTTCGCTTCTGCCATCGACACTGGTCTCGACGTGGATTCATTCTTGGGGTTGTGGGAAAAACACATGGGAGGTGGCTACGGTGATGTTTCTGGCCCTGGTCTTCCACCGATTCGCACCTAGTTGGGAGAGGATTGTAGAATTGGGTGGGAGTTGTCGCATTCAGTGGGAGTTGTGATGTTTTCTTTTTCTTCTGTGTTTGGTGTTCCGTCTGTCCCAGGTGGGAGTGTTGAAGTGGAGTTTGGTAGTGTTTGGTTCAGACGGGTCCGCCTTCCTTATTTGTACTCTGTCACATATTTAGTCATGGTGTGACAATGTGACAGGGCTTTTCGGCTTCCATCTGGTGCTATATCTGCCTTTTCGGCTTCCATCTGGTGATCTCATTGCAACATCTCGCTCACAATCGGCTTCCATAGGCCCCCGCTATGCCTCCGAAGAAGGGACCTAAAGTGTGTTGTTAATTACCTGGTCATATTATTGCGTTAAAAAGGAAGCTATCTAGATTGCAGCCGCGACTGCCAAGCAGAAAGATAAGGTGTGTTAGAATGTTGACGTATTCATTCTGCCGACATTAGATTTGTTGTAGACACCGGACTGCAAAATAAGGGAGCGAAGGTGAGTCTAAGTTTGGCCGAGATTTATCTGTACCTGAATGTCAGCTCTAGGCTGCGGCACCACCGAAAAAGAAGGCCAAGACCGGCTCCGGAACCACACCTACAGCTCCAAAAGTCAGCGTCATCGAGATCGACGATGAATCCGAGGACGAGCCGGGAAAGCAGGGCAAGAGAGGGCCAAAGAGCAGCTCGCGCGAGCATTATCACCCGCCAGTTGCGGTGAAGCAGGGCGGGGATCGGGGTTGGGAATTCAAGTGCAAGCATTGCCCGAAGCACGTTTCCCACCTGCCTATATCAAAATGAAACTGACTGACTTTGTTTGCCGCAGATCGCTAACCATTGTCTAGAGAGTAACACGACTATCGAATATCACAAATATTTGCAGGTATCTATTCGCGAATGGTGAATATTTGTATTCATGAATTGATGTGGCTGTGCTATTCGCGCGAATGCGAATATCAGTTTCTGGGAAAGTGGATATTCACGAATATTCGTTGAGTAATCACCACAGAAATGACCCACTCAGAACCAACTCAGAACTAAAGGACTGAGACTTCTGCCTTCTTGCCATACTGCAGTAAACATAGATGGCATGAAATATTTCGTGTTGAACACCTCATCATCCCGAAAGAAACCTGGTGGAGCGTGTCCTCGCCAATGTTGGAATTGCTGGAGACCGGTTGCAGGCTGGAGTAGTGTTGCCGCGACTTGGACTTGGCTGTCCTTAAGTCGACTTCGCTGACGCGACTTGGGTCAAGTTAAGTCGAGTCGGAACTGAGACTTGACTTGACTTGCAAGTCAGTGCAAGTCGACTAGAAGTCACTTGAGTAGACTTAAGTCGGGTCTTGGAACTGGGAATCTGCTAGAACCTCATACTAGCTCTACAGCCAATCTACAGCAGCAGAATGTGCCGCATTTGCAACTGACGATGGCCGTTCGGGTACTTCGATAGTGATGGCTGATCAATCATTCAACCAACAGAACAATTGTGTGTCAATGATGCACAGCTCTGTCTTAACGACAATGGACGACTACATATCAAAATCAATGAGCTCTGGGAGCTCATCCGAATCAACCTCCACAGGCGATGAGAGGTGCCAAGTGTCCCAAGTTGGAATGGATATTTTTTTCCAGCCATTTTATTGCGACTTGTTCAAAAGCTGGGGGATCTGTGAAAAAAATCGGAAAGTGAGGATGCAAACTCTGTAAGAACTCAAGAAGACTATATTGTAAGCTCCTGAACAAATTTTCACCCCTTGGGTCTTTCTGAGCTTGGCAAGTTCGACCATTGGACAAGCGGAATGGCTGAAGTAAATATGTTGAATTTAGCATTGGCATGATGCCAGGGCCACCCAATATATGGATGACATTATCAAGATATATTTGAGTCAAAAGAAATTTATTTACATCGGGCCTGCCATTGCAACTACCTGCAAGTTGGCGCAAAACTGTTCTCCATCTAGTCACGTGATTGCGCATCAATTCATGCATCGCACTTCAGTCGCGTCGAATGAGGCGCATCGGGGTGCCCCCCAACTCGGCTTCTATTTTCCAATGTACCCATTTGACCTTTCCTTCATTCCATTTAACACCCACCAAGACAGTAATTGTTTTACCTCTGGCACAACTCCGACAGTATGTACATAGTGATTTCGGACAAAGTTCTGTCTATGCTGGACAAGCATTGGGGAATATCACATTTTTGCCTCCAGTCCTCTGCATCTTCCTTGTGCTATGATGGTCTTGGGGAAATTGGATTCCTGATGTGTCTTCCTCACTCAAATAATGGGCTGTAAGATAAAGCAAGGAAACATGAGCTGTATACCCTCGATTTTAATTCATGTCAAGCTTCGATCATACGAGACATCCCCTGTCGCCGTGGATGCTCGGTCTCGAACCAGGTCCAGTTCTCCAGGCCGCAGCGGATCTGGATCCGATTCTCGGCCCCCATCTCAGCCTCATTCCAGATCCCGCCCAGCTCCTCCAACACTGACCGGCATTACACAGGCGGTGAAGCGATTTCGGAATGCCGCCCTCACACTTGATTTCACCTCGGCGAGCGGGAGTTCAGCCGACCAATCAATTGAAGATGAGATGAACCATTATATGACCAGCTCCCTCCCTGCAAGGAAGTCGACGGACATGGTCGGGTATTGGATGGTTCGGTGTCCCAATTGTTGATTGTTAACCACACCTGAATAATCTGCAGAACCACGACAAAGCAACCTGGCCAAAAATATTTCGTCTCTTCGCTGATTACGCCCCTATCCAAGCCACCTCAGTGCCTTCGGAACGAGTATTCTTGTCCTCGGCTGAGACAGATACTAAACGCCGAAACCGCACCAGTGCTGTGCTGATGAGGCTCTGCAAATGCTCAAGTTTAATTACAAGAAATCGAGGCTCAACTTTATGTCTGACTGGCAGACTGTCCCTGTTGCCAACGACGATGAAGACTGGCTTCGAACTCTGGCCGACACACATGACAAAGACAGGGATGGGATTTGGCGCGAGATTGTTGACAGTTGCGACTCAGCAGATGGGATCATATTTACGGAAATGCCAGAGGAGAACGACGAGTAGTTGAATTTGTATCTTGCCACAGTATGACTGCTATTTAACGTCCAGATTCGTGTACCAAGTGCCATCCACCCTTGTGAGTTGATATTGGTGTGACTCAACCGACTTGAGTCGACTCAAGTGACTTCAAGTGACTTGAGCTGACCAAGTCAAGTCAAGGCAAGTCGAAAGTTGACTTCGCCAAGTCGACTTCCGACTTACCGAGTCGCGGCAACACTAGGCTGGAGCACGGCCCTTTTCGCTTCAGTTACGCATCACCAAACAACTCCATTCCTGGTGATGGATGGTGGCCAGTCGGATTGTTCCAAGTCTATATTTGGTGCATGTCAAGATATTTCATTAAGATATCGGCGGTGAAGCCTCGGTCCATTGTTGGACCAAGCTGATAGTTTATGAGCGGCTTGAACACCCTCTGAGGGCCACCCTCTGTGGCTGACATCCATCTCCACTCGGGTTCTAGGACCGGTGGAATTATTAAACTTACTTTTATCGTTCATTTCTCGGGGATTTTCAGTCCCATTCTTCGGAGTATTCTTCGGAGTTTTTGAATACTTACACATTCCTCGGACTTTTAGCACCTGTATTTAAGCGCAATTGAAATCAGGAATGAGCCTTCTGACTTCTTGCCATGCTGCGGTAAACATATATGGCATGCAATTCCCATTCTTCGGAGTTTTCGAATACTTACTACGGCAGCAGTTCACATTCCTCGGAGTTTTAGCACCTGTATTTAAGTGCAATTGAAACGTTCAATGTCCACATCTCCTCAATGGCTCCTGGGTCGTCGAGAGGAGGCCGGAGAAAGGCTACACAGTCTGCACCTTCATCCTCTCTTGCATCCACTCCAGAGCCTGGTGACACAGACTCCATCGCACCATAGGATAGTGCCTCTCAGGTTCCGAGCAGTGTCTCAGGTGTATCATCTCACCGCCGCGGCAAGGCCTCAGATAGTCGGAACTACAACAATGATGACTTGACAGACAACGATCTTTGTGATGAGGAGAATGAACTGCGTGGGCATCCGAATTTTATTTCAGCATAATATCCCTCACCACTTCTTTCCAGGCCGTGCACGACGAGTCCATCATGCTGCTTTCTATAAGCAGTACAAGAAACCTGTTCTGGAGCGCAACAAAGACGGAGAAATTGTGTATGTCCAGGTCCAGGGAGCTAGTGTGCCTGTCTACCTTTTCGAATGTCTGAAGTGCATATTATTCTTCCTATGACATTCTCATATAAATACTTTGTCAGATGCAGCAAGGTTCTAAAGCGCAATGCGGGCTCAAATACCACCTCCAATCTCCTTAGCCACCAAAGGGAGTGCTCGCTCAAGTCTGATCTCCGTCCGCAACAGGGCCTCATGCAGTCCTTTGCATCGGGCTCGACTTATAAGCGTGAAAAACTGCGGGCACTCACAACTCTCTGGGTTACTCGACGGCGCCGCCCTTTCAAAATTGTTCAAGACCCCGAATTTCGTGAAATTATTCATCTTCTCAATCCACTTGCACACACACATTCGGGGATAACCCAGGCTCGCGACATCGAGCGCCTCTATAAGCTATCGCGCGAGAAGACTCGGATTTTTCTAGCAGTATGTCAAGACTCTTACATTGTTCAATGACTCAATTCGTTAAAGAGCACCACTGGAGTTGTCCATGTCGCACTTGATGTCTGGACAGATTTAAGGATGGTTCCATGGCTTGGAGTCATTTGCTACCTTGTACATCGAGGCAAGTATACACGATTTGTTCTGGACTTTATCCGGTCAGTTTCAAGTTGAAATTGAATGTTGCATGCTGAAGGTCTTATAGCATTCGCGGAAGCCACACCGGGGTGGCTCTTGCGCAAGCATTATACAATTGTCTACTCAGTTATAAAATACATCTTCGGGTAGGTCATCTTTTCATCCCTCTGAACGACTGCAAACATTTGATTCAAAGCTTCTGGCACTTGCTGCTGACAATGCCTCAAATAACAACACTCTTGTTGATGCTCTTGCGCTCCGAATTGGACAGTTAGGGAGATTTCAGGGGAAACTCCACCGTATAAGATGCTTTGCGCATATTCTGAACCTGGTTATGAAGGTAGTTGTTGACTTTCCTTTGCCACTATCACCGCTCATTTGACTGAACTTTATGCAGGCCTTCCTGCGTGTTTTCCTACTGGTTAAAAAGTCCGCACACGCTCAGGGGACAGCCGAGGAATGGCAGTCTTTAGAGAAGGAAGTTTCAAAGTATGATGCAGCTGACAGCGAGAGCGAGACAGAGGACTCAGATGATGAAGATCAGGAGGGGGATGGGGATGAGAGGGATGATGAGGGGGTGACACCGATAGACACTGACATTGATGCAGCACGCAATGCAGACAATGATGCGTTGATTGACCAGTGTGAGGATAGCGAGAAGTGCACGGGCTCGCAGCTCAACGAGGATATTGAGCTTCCTCCTTTGACTGTTGAAGAGCGCAAGCAGGCTCGTGTCCTTCTCTCGAAGGTATGCTTTATTTCATGTTCAACTTTCACGGATGATAACTGATATATCCTTAGGCCATGGGTCTTTCAAAGACTGTTCAAAATAGCTCGCTCAACTCTGAGGCATGGGAGGCAAAATCAAAAGAGCTCAACCTCGCCCTTCTTGTGCTTGTCAAAGTAGTTGATACACGATGGAACTCACATGCCCACTGTATGCTCCGCATTCTTGACCGACATGATGTCGTCTCCAAGATGTGCAGTGATCGGGATCTCAAGTTGAGGCAGTACACATTTTCGGATGAGGAGTGGACAATCCTCGAACAACTCGAGCAGATTCTGGAGGTATGTTCAACGATATTTTATTTCAGAATACTAATCATTCATAAGACATTCATTCTTGCGACCGAGAAAATATCTCAGGCCGAGGTTGCTCTGGTCTTTGAAGTCATTCCTCTCATCGACAAATTCACGACTATGCTTGGTGCAATGATAGACAACACATCCCTGCACATTGCCATTCGCCATGCTGCCAATATGGGGCTCACTGTTCTCAACAAGTATTATTCCTTTACTGACAACAGTGAAATATATCGGATTGCGATGAGTACGTCAAGTCAAGTAATGGAATCCTGCTAACAGGGTTGATTAGTCCTTCACCCGTGCTACAAAATGTTTTACTTCTTGACAGTTGGATGGGAACAGACCTGGATTGATGAAGATCTTCGACTTCTGCGCCTCACATGGACTTTTAAATACAAGCCCCAACTGACTCGAGCCAATCCCTCTACTCCTTCTATCCCAAACACATCACAAATGCAATCTGGTTCTGGTTCCCGTGTACGCCTCTCATTCATTTCTTTCCCCTGTGATGTCTGATTATCTGAACCCATTAGTGTTCCAAAATCAGTTTTGATGTCACAATTGACTATGGACAGACAGCTCAGTCAGCACCCGATGCTCTCGAAGCATGGCTGACATCTGCAGCACTCCCTTATGAAAATGACCCGATTGGATATCATTCGAGACAGCGCGAAGCAGCGAAGACAGCACAGAACTTGGAAGGCGAAGCATTTTCACAAATGTGTCTTGATTATTTGTCAGCACCAGGTACGTTGGCTTTCAACTTTTGTCCTGATTCTGTTCTGATTCTATCTTATAGCAACTTCGGTTGATCCTGAGTGGCTCTTCTCCTTCTCAGGAGGAACAGTGTCAAAACTCCGCAACCAGCTGTCTGAAGATTCAGCACATGCTACCGTGATGGTTGGTCAGTGGGCAGGTGACCCAGATCTCATCGCAGTTGAAGAGTTTGAGACACAACTTGCTGAGGGCTAATTGCGAAAAAAGAAGAGGAAAGCTGACATTCCAGCGGAAGGGCAAGCAGCATCGAAAGTCATTGTGGTTGTGGACAACAGCGAGTAGTTGTTGTGTAGAATAACACTTGAAATGCATATTTTTCGTGAATAGTTCATAAATAACGAGTATTCAAAAGTCGCTGAATGTGAATAGTTGGCATTCACAAATATTCGCGAATATTGCTGACTAATCAACGAATATTCGCACTGGATATTCGTACGAATGCGAATATCACTTGTAGGTTTTTGGCAAATATTCATATTCGTGAATATATATTCGTGTTACTCTCTAGTGGACAGAGGCTTTTTCGCGGCCTTGTCGAGCAAAGTGTCAATGTCTTTGTCTAATTTGGTCTTTTTGTACTTGACCATGTGGGCGAAGGATTCAAAAAAAGCCGTGAGACCGCTCTCAACTGCACAGGCTGTTGATCCAATGATCCAGCCCGGCGTGACTGTCAGACAGTAGCCGAGATGTTGCCTGAGGCATCAGCGGCCATCACTCGGCTATCTATTTATATATGTTCTCATTCTCGTTTCTCGTATATACTCGCCGTAGGCGGCACTGAGCACCTTCTCAGCCAATGAAGTAGTTTTTGTCCAACCGGGTGGTGTCAATGACAGAGGTGGATTTTGACTCCCAGCCCTCAAAATCCATCGGCGTCATTGTGCTGCAGCATTGTTATATATAAACTTTTGTAGATTTGTTGTTGTGTATTACAATTTTGAGGGCCCTGTGTATGAACTGATTCACAAGTGCCACAGTAAATACCTGTCGCAAATTCTGAGTCGGTTCCAATTTAGACTGAGGGAGAGACACGTGACAGCCCCTCTGTCAAAGCAAAGATTAGATTTTGCCCGGTCCGAAAGATGCGGTCAGGGGTTTCCAAATGGTGATCGGTTATTTGGAAACCCAGTTTGTGGTCACGTGGGGGTTTCCAAATAGATTTATCCTTCTTTTTTTTTTTTTTTTTTTGGAGTGTTTGGGATAATGAAATTCAGTCTGCAGAAGCATTCCAAAGGTCATCCGCTGGGTCTACCAGATAAATCTAGTTAATGCCGGGGAAGTTGTCCAGGGAGGAAATGCCATTACGCATAAGTACCATAGTGTGGGACTCCAGCCGTAATAAATTTATCCTATCCCATTTCTTGGATCATTCAATGTCAATGGCTGTATACCCACTAAAACCCCCACTGTGTAAGTCCAATCGTCCGTCAGAGCAGCTTCATTCATTACAGTAGACCACTCCATGTTCTTAGGGCAAGATCTTTATTCAGCGCAAGATTACCAAATTTCATTTTATTGGTGAGGATTCGATCTCGTCCTAGTGCGGAATTCACAGATTTCAGCCATCGGTTGTGAATCTCAACATCTGTAATGTTACGGTGTGGGTTCTTTAGAACCTTATGTTCCAGATTGTGTGCCAGGCCGTGGATACCAGAATGGCAAATAATTGTCCCATAGCAGGGATCAATTTCCCATTTGAGTGTTTAAATTTAACTAGCTTGCAACCCAAGATAAGTCCCCAGCTGAGGGGGGCCCAGTTAGAATATTTCATGGCCCAGAGGTCCTCGGTCAGTTGCCAAATTAATTTTGCCCCTGAGGCATCACATTCCATCACAATGTGTTCAAGGCTCTCCGGGACACCACATGTCGGGCAGACTGCAATATCTTCAAGATTGTCAATGTGTGTCCAGAAGTCACCGACTCTGAAATGTTGTGAATCGACTTCCAAAATAATTCACGGTGAAGTCGTCTCAGATTTGTGGAACATATAGATTTCCAAATCATTTCGTTGGTAGGAGTGTAATCAGAGACTTCATGCACAGAGCACTGGATACGATCTAAGTTGATAAATGTTGCCTTCCTGAACGGTTCTGAGTGTCTGCCCTTAATGACTTTTGTAAAGATTCGCTGTGAGCCTTGTGAGATTAGAATACCCGGGCAGCTGAACATCAAATCGATTTGGGTATCAACCTCCAGTGGAGGGTATGAATGAATGCCTGCAGTTACAGGGAAAGTAATCATTGTCTGCTTGAACTGTGTCCGTGCAACACGCTCATTCAGTGCTGCAAATACTGCTTTGAAGAGCAGGAAACTTGGGTCTATCATGTCATTTTCAGATTTTGTTCTCTCTTTAATCAAAGTTTTGAGCCGAAAGTCGGATGAAGAGCATAGTAGTAAGGGGGCATTGCATGGGATTTTCTGCAGCACTGTGAGGGTAGCCCCCAATATCCCTGATCTGAAGTTGATTTTCATGGTTGGATTCCCTGTAACGTAAGTTACTGGGTCTTAGAGAGCCCTAATTTTTGCTTTTGGCCGTGCATCACATTTTCGTCAGCACTTTTTGCGTAAGCACCTTTTCTCTCTGCCAAAATGCGCCGGCCAACTTTCGGCTTTGCGTGAGACCTTGATACGCGAACTGCAACTCATAATCCCGCTTATGCTGCCTTATGCTGCCTCTGGAATGTTCTCCGAGCTTTGCCCAGGTGAGCTAGCGATGACCCACAATTGCAACGTACTTATTAAGAGCAGCTTGCTTTCTCTTTCACCATGTCTCCTTTGATCCTTCATTTTTCGTCTCGACCTCAGACTGGGCTTCCTTGTGGGCCCCTCAATGCTGCGTGTTAGGTGTTAACAGTTGAGCTGGGGATTAACTTATCCTGAGCTGCCCCTTTTTTGTTGCCAAACCCCTCTGGACTTTGTGAGAACATATGTATATAAGAAATTTCAAGTAGTTTGCCGTGAACTGTGTGAACTGCGTGAACTGTGTGAACTGTGTGAACTGTGTGAAGTTTTGGTGAAGTCGGTGAACTAACACATGAACTGGCGTAAAACGGCTCGCGTAATGTTTGGCTTGTGTTTGGTTGGCATCAGCCTCTCTATCTCTCTGTCTCCACATCGGTACGCTCGCTTTTGCCTACATTGTGAGTGCCTGCCCAGCTCAAAACCTTGTGTATACTGAGAATACTATCCCTAGAATTCCTCCAGATGCTAAGTATGCCATACAGCGCGCGCCTCCATGCCGCCGCGGCCCCCTGCCAAATTATCAATATATTCGGTGCCCCAGACCAGACAAAGATCATCCATGTGGAGAATGGATACCGTCTAGGCTAATTTGCAGGGTTTCAAAGGTCTGGTACCACACGGGCCTCGAGTACAAAGTGGTGTGTTATCAATCCACCACTACCACTCGCTTGCGCTGACGCGCCGCAATTCAGCACAACCCCGAAGCCTTCTCCCGTGTCCAGCATGCCCAGCATGTCCACCGTGAAGCGCACCAGCAAGAAACACCTCACAGTCGGTGACGTGCACGTTCTCGGACTCCTGGCCGCATCGGCCGCGCACTCCTACTCAAAGCCCCCCGCGGACGGTGCCGATACGGGGAAGCACGCGCCGTCCGCGTACGCCCGGCTCCACCTCACAGGTGTCCGCCGAGTAGCGCGCTTGGTAGTCGAGATTTTATCATATTCTTTCTTCGCTACATCATTGTAATACATGTATTATCTTAGTACTAGGAATAAAACAGCCTCCCGCTACCTGGAAAATCCCTCCAGAGAAAAGGAAATGCGGTCTCTCCAGCACACTTGACCAAACAAAGTCCAGTTCACGGAGAGTTCACCGAGTTCACGGAGTTCACAAAGTTTCTGGGCAACCTGTGCACTTTCGGTTCAGGGATTTACTGGACTTTGTAGCATTTATACTGTCCTCAGGTGCTGGGTGGCCAACACAAGTGAACCTTCCTATCCTTGATCTCAATCTTCCCTCTAGCCTAGGTTGTTGTAATATCTGCGGAAATATGTATGGAAAGTCATAAAAAACCCCACTGGCGCAAATGCGACCCAATGCGAGCTGGTCGACGCGTCAGCGTCGAGCGAGCGAGCTTCGGGCCGCCGCCATAAAATCTCATAATATTATTGGGTCGAAGTTGTTGATTCAAAAGCATTATGGCTCAGGAAGTGCGATTCCTGATGGCGGGTCGTGTCGCCTGTTGGCACCACCCACTGCATTTGAGCCCCGAAAGCAGTTCTCAAGAGTGCAGCCATGATTGATTGTACTACGCCGACCGTGCCGCAGCGCCGCTCACTGGCATTACAGCTTTATTTACCATCTTTAAACCAACCAAAGCGTTACCGGGCCTTGCCGCTCGTCGGCCTTACCCGCTTTATATCCTTCTTAGGGAGCCTGATTTTTCGTTTTTGCAGTAAATCACATTTTCGTCAGCATCTTTCGCGTAATACCTGATCCCCAGGCCAAAAACCTTCGGCTTGCATCCAGCCGATCTCTCTGCCGAAGATTGCCGACCCGACCGTCGTAATCCTGCTTATTGAACGACTTCGGCATGTTTCCAAACCTTCAAACCAAACTACCACATTTCAACTAGTACTTGTCTCGGCAATATTCGTGTTGTACCGACCCCTCGACATTGGCTGCAATCCCCGTGGAAAATAGCTATATTTACAAGACATTATTGGCTGGATGCAGCCAGAATTAAATAAGTATCTAAACTCAATACTTCCTCAAGAACGAGCAAGGGCAACATCTGGAACCGGATAGGCTCAATGTGAGCTGGTCGACGCACGCGCGGATGCGCGGGCCTCGACCGAGCGAATCTTTGTGCCGTCAGTTTTGTCTAATACAGAGTTGGAGGAATGTTGACGGTGGCTAGAGCCTGAGGAGAAATTAGGTAGATGCGACGAAAGCTTCATTTTCGGAGTCATTTTGCGTGCTAGTGGTTCAATATCCTGCCTGGATCTCCTCCCGTTACCGGGCTCTGCCGCTAGTCGGCCTTACCCGCTTTATGTCCCCTTACAGACGCGCGCTGCCGCCGACTTCCACCAAACCACAACACCCGATTATTCATGAAGGGAATCTCAACACTATCTTGCATCTCCGGCACGGAGCACGGCCAAATATGTCGTATCCTCCTGGGTCTTATCGTAGATTTACGTCTACTGTACTAGTGCAGTCCAAAATATGATATTAATACGATTTTTGCCATATTAATTAACCGTTCTTTAAGATTTTGCTCGTTCGGCGGTGCAATTGCCCATTAGCTTTATCCCCATTGATTTTTGCTCCGCTCTCGTCCTGCAGGTCCAGTGCTCTTGCCCCATTTGCGTATCAGGTCTATTCCATAGCATTCGATTGAAATTCCTCAGCTGACCACAATTCGGCACACTCGCAGCAGAGTTCTCACTGCGCCACCGCTATTTCTCTCACGGCCCCCCAAAATTGTTCAATTTTCCTCACTGCGGCCGCATCACCGCGGCGTCGATAAAAGACGAGCCACCTCGGCCCTTCCCCGTTACTGCTTTTATCTGCTCCCCCTTTGATTCTATGCTCACCTCAGTCGCAAGCTTCGGGCATTTTAGACTGTTGAATCTTTTCTGTCAATTAATCATGTTCAAGTTGCTCTTTTCTACCTGGCAACCGTCCATGCATTGGGTCGGCCGTAGATTGTGATTTGGATCGTTTCGAGGCCAAAACCTGTTTCCTCAACACTTCAAGTACTGTCAACATCCTAACATTTGTTTCCAGGGCAAATTCCATCTGGCCAATCCTATTTCTTCTCTGTACCGCTGGACTGCCCCAATCCGGCTGTCACTGACTGTCAGTTTAGGGCCGGCTTTGATTCTGGACTTGGGCAACATGAATCTTGTGGCACATTCACCAGTCCAACATGTTTCCAAGAGAGCAAAGCTGGGACCAGGTTCTATGTTCTTAAAACAGTCCCTGGGGCCCTTCCATGAAAAAAAAAACTAGATTCCCCGAGAATTAGCTTGAAATGTCTCTGATTATCATCAAATATCTAATTGGTGCCAATTGGGTCCAATTGGTTGCCAATTATCAAATCCGGGTTTTCCTGATGGCGTTGAGCCTCCCATTATCATTCCAAACCACCCCGTGCTCTTCGATATCCATCCCGCTGCAAACACCAGTACACAAGACGCCATTCTTCCCGATCTTGTGGTCCCAGAAAAACAGGGCAAAGAAACTCACAGGTACTCCAGAGGATAAGGGTGAGGTGCAACATTGTCCGAAGGCTCAGGCAACGTCCAATGGGAAAGCAGTGCAGGGGTCATGTAGAAGTAGTTGTCTGGCTCATATGTAGCAGTATCTGTGGTACACAACCGTCCGAGTCAACTGTGCAAGTGCGAAATTAACAAATGACTTGGGTAACTTGTATCTTAGGTTGAAAATTGACTTGTGTTCGCTCATGTTCCAAGGCTAATATATAGTAATAACATCCATGCAAGTTAAACCGAACATAATTGACTTGTGCAGACTTCATGTTGAGTTTTGAACAAGTTGACTCGTATTGCAAGGCTAATAAATATAGTGTTCATCGTGGACATCCATGCAAGTCAATTCGAACTTATGAATCATAATTGACTTGTGTAAGTTGTATCTTGAGTTTTAAACAAGGTGACTAGGCTAATATATGGTAGCACATTGTCATGGACATGCAAGTCAATTCGAGGTTATCAATCATAATTGACTTGGACATGTTAACTTGTCAAGTTCAACTGATTAATTTGGGTAACTTGTATCCTAAGTTGAGCAGGTTAACTTTTGTCCCTAGTCATGCTTGGGCTTGTGGCCGATATTGACTCAGTCGGCGATCCACTTTCATATTTATAGCACAGAGTTTGCCACTGCCCTTGTTCATCAAGGAAAACAAAGTCAATCTCACCTCAATTGACTTATGGACCTATGGTTAAAATGTTACAGCCGTTTTGGAAACAATATACAGGTTTTGATCGAGTGGTGCTCCTCGATCTTTGCTTACATCTGTTTGCGGCCGCGTCGGCTCCACCACTGCTCACCAGTGGCTCTGTGAGTCAAATCTCACTGTTTGCCTTCGGAATTCCTCTACAATGTACCACTACTTTAGAGCACTGTAACATAAATTTTCCTTGATTTTACCATGGGTTTTGAAGTAGACAAACATGGTTCAGATGTGGATGCCAAGTTGTGGAGCGCTGGCCTCACCACTAAATGTGTCGACAGAGGTAAACAAAGATTGAACAGCACCACTCGATCAAAACCCGTATATTGTTTCCAAAACGGCGGTAACTTACATTATGATAATGAATGGCGGGGATTATAACATTGTTCAGATGTACACCATACATATGGTGCTCCCATGCATGGATGACTACTGAACTACAAGCCTTGTGACCCCTGGTAGAATTCCTCTGGGTCGTTGAAGTGAGATCGACAGCCAGATTGGGCAGGCTCTGCTGCCAACATTGCCAATGATGACAACGGTGGCATCAATGGTGATGATGCCATGAAACGGTGCCGAGGGCAGTTGGATATCATCCGGAGACCCTTGGGGGAGTGTGGAGGACATTTGGGAGGGGTAGGGATGAACACTGGGATGTTTATTTGTGGTGGGCAGACTGGGTGTAAATGGGCCACAAGCACAAGTTAATCCATGTGCAAGTCACGCAAGTCAACCCTGCCAAATTCAAACTCCGCCCGGTGCACAAGTTAATTTGGCAAGTCAATCGGGTAACCCTCGTTTTCAGGCACTGCACAAGTCTAAATACAGAAGTTTGGCAGTACAACAGGACTCACCAGGAAAAAATCATCAAGAGTGAGCTCTACAGTTATGGCACCTTTCAACTTGAGATCCTTGGAGTCGATTGCCTAAAAACAAATTCAGTGCAGGCCGTGTTGAGATCGGTAATGCGTAATGTGGTCAACAATTTGAATTTGAATTTCTGCGGATCCACGTGAACATCAGGCCATTCAAATTTGGAGGATTGGGGAGGAGAAATTGGCCAATCACAATGAATTTTGGGGTCAGCTTCACGGGGCCTAGTGGGGCCCCCACTAGGCCCCGTGAAGCTCCAGCCAAGGGTTGTCCGGAAAATAAGCTTTTTGAGGGCGAAAATTTGCGATTTCCTTGTCCGGATATAAGCTTTTTGAGGCCAAAAATCAGCAACCCTTGTCCGGAGATAAGCTTTTTGAGGTGATTTTGGGCGGGATTCTCTCAGATTTTTGTGAGATTTGGCTGCGGCATGGACCGGAACAATCAAGGTTTGTGGCCTCTCACATTCCATTCCACGTCAACATCCTTTGATCCACCAAGTCGTGTTCCAAGGACGCTCTCATGTCAAGTGCGCTTACTACACATCGAAGCCAGAGCTTCAAATCACAATGCCCACCATCCAATTCAGGACCCTATCTTTTCCACACTCTTGCTTCAAGTTCATGCCCTCTCGCAGGATCTGAGTGTCAACACTCACTTCTTTGAATCATTATCAACTGAACTCTGAGTACATACCTATTTTGGCGCCCTGTATATTTCCACATCCCGCTGGAGCCATTGTTTTCTGCCTTCTTTCTGCCCTTGCTTCGGTGGCCATGCACACAGGCTCTGCCACTCTGGACCCACTGGCACTGGAGCTCCAGAAATGCCTCACCACCATTCAATGGGTTTCCGGAAGAGCATTATACAGGAATGAGAGGCCGTCTTTAAACTCTGTTTATCATAGGTTTCCAAATCCCGAATATCATATCCTTATGGATCTTTATGGATCCGAATCATTTGGCGGCCTGATCCCGCTGCTACAGTCACCCCAATGTTACTTTTTTTTTTTTTTGGAGCGTTTGGGATAATGAGTTTCAGTCTGCAGAAGCATTCCAAAAGCCATCCACTGGGTCTACCAGAAAATTCTAGTTAATGCCGGGAAAGTTGTCCAGGGAGGAAATGCCTTTACGCACAAGTACCATAGTGTGGGACTCCAGCCTTAATAAATTTATCCTATCCCATTTCTTGAGTCATTCAATATCAATGGCTGTATACCCACTAAAACCCCCACTGTGTATGTCCAATCATCTGGCAGAGCGTCTTCATTCATTAGTAGACCACTCCATGTTCTTAGGACAAGATCTTTATTCAGTGCAAGATTACCTAATTTCAGTTTATTGGTGAGGATTCGATCTCGTCCCAGTGTGGAATTAACAGATTTCAACCATGTATTGTGAATCTCAATATCTGTAATGTTATGGTGTGGGTTCTTCAAAACCTTATCATTCCGAATGTTCCAGATTGTGTGCCAAGCTGTGGATACCAGAATGGCAAATAATCGTCCCATAGCAGGGATAATTTTCCCGTTTGAGTGTTTAAATTTAACAAGGTTGCAACCCAAGATGAGTCCCCAGCTGAGGGGAGGCCACTTGGAATAATTCATGGCCCAGAGTTCCTCGGTCAGTTGCCAAATTAATTTTGCACCAGAGGCCTCACATTCCATCGCAATGTGCTCCAGGCTCTCCGGGACACCACATGTTGGACAGACCGCAAATGCTTCAAGATTATAAATATGTGTCCAAAAGTCACCAACTCTGAAAATGTTATGAATCGACTTCCAGAATAATTCGCAGTGGAGTCGTCTCAAATTTGTTGAACATATAGATTTCCAAATCTGTTCATCTGTTGGAGTGTAATCGGAAACTTCATACACCGAGCACCAGATCTGGTCTAGGTTGATGAAAGTTGCCTTTCTCAGCAGTTCTGGGCAGCTGCCCTTGATGATTTTTGTAAAGATTCGCTGTGAGCCTTGTGAGATTATAATACCAGGACAGCTGAACATTAAATCAATTTGGGTATCAACCTCAAGTGGAGCACATGAATCAATGTCCACAGTGATGGGGAAAGTGTTTGTTACTTGCTCGAACTGTGTCCATGCAACACGCTCATTTAGCGCTGCAAATACTGCTTTGAAGAGTAGGAAATTTGGGTCTAACATGTTGTTTTCAGATTTTGTTTGCTCCTGAATCAGTGCTTTGAGCAAAAAGTCAGATGAAGAACATAATAGCAAGGGGACATTGCTTGGGATTTGCTGCAGCAAGGTGAGTGTAGCACCCAATATTCCCGATTTGAAGTTCAATTTTATGGATGGGTTGTCAAATGTGAGGTGTACAGTTGTATCCTCATTGAGGTCATCAGAAGCAAGTTTGAATCTTGCGATAATTTGGGGGTCATATTGACCAGCACGAATGACCTTGATATGTACAATGGCTGTTGTTAAATTAGGGGGTGGTTCTAGTTGGCCTTGTCGTCTTGCAGCAATCTCATTCATTGAGTCGTCCCCAGCAAAGATGCGGAAGCCATTTTTGGCCCTGTACAATCTGAAGTTCGGATCATAACTCATTGGTTTATCAATTTCAACTTCTCGTTGGTTAGCTTCCAATTCCTCTGCGGTCAGTTTGAGATCATCACATAGGTCGGCGGTAGGAGCCAGTGGATTCCACTTTGGCATAATACAGTCTATCAATATCTGGGCAGTCTCAATGCATTTGCCCGGGTGTGCGCAACCAAGTTCATTTCGATCTCTATTACAGGGTGGGCATCCACAATTTTTCCGTCCAATGCCACTAGGACTTATGGTGTGTGGCCATCTAGGCACCGTAGTTTTGCTGGTAGCAATTAGCAATGCATCTCGAACCGTCCGAACTTCGTGAAGATTTCTGAGGGCTTCCTGTTGCCTCCCTGGTTGCTTCGCTTGAGGACTAGTACCTCATATGGATCCGCAGCCATGGAGACTCTCTGTCTTGCCGCACGCCACCGCCATGCGAATAACCACCTTGGACAAAGTGCCAGGTGCAGGGTGTCCTGAGACCTGCTGGTCCATTCAGATGGTTTTGATAAGCAGTCCCCTGACTTATTTCGCCTATCCCTCGAGGGGACCCTGCCGGGATTTGGCAAAAAGTAGTTTTTACGTCATACTTGGGACATGCTCTGCTCAGGCAGTCAAAGCATAGTTTAAGTGTCTCCCCAGACGTGGAGCGTGGCACAGACCAACATTGCTCCCCCAGATATGAGCCAGAGGGGACTCCATTATGGATAATGCAAGTGGTCCACCATAGCCAGGCAGCGGGTCCACTATTTGAGGCATCGGGTCCACCATTTTTCAGGCTTTCGATACCTGTCAAGCTTTCCATACCAGACGGCCAAGTAAACCATTCACAGGGAATCGGATCTGCTATTTTTCAAGCATTTCATACCCCAATCCAATAGCATCAGGTCCGCTATTTTGCAAGCATTCCATACCCTGATCATGAGACGATGACTCGTCACAGTGGATTGTCGGCTTCAAGACCCAGATCAAGATAGTCATGTGCCGGTTACTGCAAAGGCCCGAGAACCGGATGGTGACGCATCCCATCAACCATATGACCCGAGATCCGAGATTGACACGAGAGTCGATAAGGAGAGTCCCGACGCAAGCAAGGCAAGCAGCAGGCAGCAGACAGCTTGAGGAAGGACAAGATAGTCCTGTGTGGAAAGATGATGTGCTACTCCTGCACCAAAAAACCACCGAAATCCCTGCAGAATACGGCTCAAGAGCCCTGCCAGAGAAACAGTGATGGTGGTACGAATCAAAGAGCCCTTCGTCACCCCAATGTTACCTAATCTTTTCATTGATTGTCGTCTCTCACTTTCCATGGCTGGCAATGCTGCTGAGGCTCTGGCAGCATTCAGTTCAGCCAGGCATGAGATCCGGGGCATTCCTTTCAAATGATCTTGAATCACTTGAAAAAGGCCGGAGACTCAAAGTTCCGGGCACCACCATAAATGTTGTTGGTGCATTGATTCAATTAATCGCCGAGCAAAATGGACACTCAGATTTCGCCGTATTCTCATCTTGGCTCAGCCCTTTGATTTCTCGTAAGGTCTCGCAGGGAAAAGTCTACGGCACTATAGCCGGCCACATCGTGGATGCGGTTTGGTTTTTTTCCGTATCCGAGTCTGTGAAGTGCACTACTATCACTCATGGGGATTCCGGACACTTGAGAAAGATCATTGAATATCTTTTTACACATGCATCTTGAGCAAAGTCTGAGTCCACCAGTTGATCCCAATCTGTCTTTTCATCAGGTTTAACGTTTTACTTTGTGCAAAACGATCCACTTGTCGTTGAACGGCATTGTTTTTTCCGCCAGGTCCGAAGTGTCCGAGTTCTATATAACGTGACACGGCTGATCGCTGGCGATCACTTTTGATCGCTGGGACTGTCGACGATGTGGCAAGCGCAATTCTTTTCCATTCGACTCAAAACTTTGAAGACACGTTCTACTACATCTAAAGCACTTGTTCTTGTACCCGGCTCCCTCAAAAAATGCTGCCAGCTCTCATGGGATGGCATCAAGCTCAGCTAGTGCCTTTGCCCACGGACAATCTGGCCGCTGTCTGGAACTACGCCGCACGGGCGCAAGACCTTCCCCAACTCTTCCGCCATCATCCACACCACCGCCAGCACCGTCCACACTGTCGCCAACGTCCGCAGATCCACCTGAGGAGCTTTCTTCTTCTGATTCTTCTTCAGATCCGGTGTCATCGTGACTGTCTGACTCCTCATCGCTGGTCACCGCCGTGCGAGACCTCTCACCCGCTGTTGCTCCTGCTCTCCCTCGCCCGTGCCCTCTCCCACGCCCTCCCCTGTGCCCTCGCCCTTGTTGGCTCCCACGGCCTTCCGGTTCTCCTTCAGATTCACCCTCATCACGGCTTTCTGACTCCTCATTGCTATCCACCACTGCGCGTGTTGTCCCTCCCGATGTTGCTCCCCCTCTCCCTCGTCCACCCCCTCGGCCGCGGCCCCGTGCGCCCCTGCGACCTCGTCCACCACCGCGGGCGCCCGACTGCTGCCGCTTCTTCTTGGCATCGTCATTGATCAATCGGGTCAACTCGTGTAGCGCCTTGCGCTCCTGAACTTGCTTGGCTCGCTCTTCCTTCTCCTTCTGGTGCCTCTCTTGATCCGCCTTCCTCTGAACCCGCTTCTGCTCGGCTTCGGCTTTCTTTCTTTTGTCCTCCTCAGCCTCCTGCCGCTTCTGCTCCAGCGCCTCCCCTGACGTCATGCACCTCCCACCCCCCTGGAAATACCCTCTATTCTCCTTCTGCTTCCCCCTCGCCTTTGCGTTCAATTGGCTGTTGATCTTCAAGTTCTCCCGTGCCATCAACACCGCATGTGTATTCGCTGCCTCTGCCTTTTCCTCCGCAGCTTTGAGCTGTGCCTGAAGTGCATCCACTTTAGCAAGAAGGACACCTCGAGGTGCATATTGCCATAAATATGCGGAATCTGCGCGAGTGGACGGCTTCGTGGCAACCACCTTGGTAACGGCCTTTCGGGTAACAGATGGCACGGGGGTTAATGTGGGGGAGTCCGTGGAACCCGACAAAGTGCTGGTTGTCGATGATGCGGGTGATGCGGGGCAGGGGTATGTGGTCGGTAGATGGCTTTTCGTTGATGTAACCCAACTCGGGGCGTAATCCTCGGCTGTAAATATATCAGGATTTAGTGGCCGGATACCTGTCTTCTGAAAGGCACTCAGGATGTTCTTCTTCATCATTGCGGCTTGGCGGACTTCAAGATATATGGGGATGACATTGTCCTTGGTTATGGACAGCCCAATGTCAGCCAACTCGTCGCATTTATCCCCCCACCGACGTTCTGTGGGCCCGAAAATCCCAACCTCAAGAGGCTGGGTTTTGTGGGTCGTGTTGCATACAAGGGAAAACAGATCAATGCCTGCCGCGACCGCCAGCTCAATCAAAACGGGAGTCTCATGTGATCTGTGGCCGTCCCATATCAGAACAATTCCATCACCTGTGGTATTTCGTTCCAGCGCGGTGGGAATAAACACCTTCTGGAACCATTCCTGGTTGAGATGATCATCTGTCCAACCATTTGGAGATACACTGACACTGTGGGAGTCAAATGATGAGTGCGACGCGACACGACAAGGGTGAATTGGAAGACAAGTACCAGCCAGCGCCCTCAGTCTCCTTTGTAAACCATTTCTTTTGGAGTCTCTTTCCCTGAAACACAAAACCCGGTTTCATGGCAAACCCATCTGCGGAGACACACTCAATAACGGTCACAAGCTCAAGATTCGAATCTGCCGGTCGATAACGTGCGCGTGCATGACGTGACAAGATGTATTTGACGCCTCGGTTCTTCCGTCCACCTCCCAACTGTATCCCCTTTTCATCCATATTGTATACATTCCTCCAAGGAATGTTCTTCTCATCCATCAGCTTCTTCAGTCTCGTGAAGTAATCTTGGATAGCAGGGTAATTAAAGGCGCGCGCGCGCTTTGGATCCAAGCCCGATGTCTTGGCAATGTGAAGATCCAGCTTGTGACGCTCGAGGAACCATGAGAGCCAGAGCTTGCCAGGTTCTCGGCCACAGATCGCCTTGACCTTTGGAAGTAAGGTCTTCCGATTGAGCGGATGTCCGGTAAGCGTCAGGTAGTGACACCAATCGACGAAGACACCCTCTTGAGGCGGCGAAAGAAGCTGCTGTGCGGTGTGAGATGCCTGCCGTGACTTTGTGCCTTTAATGCGGTTGTGGAGTGTGCTTTTCTTGACATTGTATGCTCTGGCGGCCCCTCGGATAGTCCGGGTTCTATTCGAGATATCGGTCATGGCACGCGCATAGCGCTCTTCCTCCGACAAGCCTGCGGCCATGGAAGGCGCCATCTGGACCTGATTCGCCTGTGGGATAGCACTGGAGGATGTAGAAACGGTTGGTGAGTGTGTTTGGTTGATGTTGATGTTTGGCTGTGATTGTGTCTACCGATCCGGCCATTGTGACGGACACAACCCATCTCCTGCCACAAAATTTGGTATTCACACTTGATAGATGCCAATAATATGTTCTACCATGCTAACCAGACAAATAAGGCCCTCAGTGGTGTTTTAACTGCTTAAAGTCACCCAAATCACTGAAATCGACAGTTCCTTTGGAGTTAATCATTGGAAAGGTTTCGTTTGGCGGGACAGTATTGTACCTGGTAACGTAGCAGGGACCCTACAGAGTATGTAGAACAAAAGATCTCGGCAATCGACCCAGAAACGATGGAGAAATTGTCGTTTGTCCGAGTTCTAGATATGTCCGGATCGGTGATGAGTGATAGTAATCATACCTTATTAGTGCCGAGGTCAATCAAAAGAAACTCTCCTAGCAAACGCTCGCTGGATATTTCCGATTTTCAGCAGTGATCCTCTGCATTGGATTCTTGGATGGATGGAGCTCGGCGAACGACAATTCCATATATTTGACGGATCCCTTGAACTGCAATCTTACATGTGGGCTGAGCCTGTGAGATACTTCCTTCCCGCTCATCAAAAATTGACCTAGCGATACTGACTCCAGGCCAAGGGGCGACCACTGTGTTATCCATCAAAATCCACCCCCCCGGTCGCCCCGTGAGAAAGTGGCTGTGCCGGCACTCTGCCAACGCGCTGCACGCAATTTTTCCAAACATCATGGGGTAGCGTGTACTAGCAGGAAGGATAAACGACAGCAGAGGCAACAGAAAGCACTTGCATTAAATGTTTCCGTTGAGAGTGTAATCCAGCGCGTCGGCAGACGAGTGCTGGCACAGCCACTTTCTCACGGGGCGACCGGGGGGGTGGATCTTGATGGATAACACAGTGGTCGCCCCTTGCTCCAGGCTCTCTTGGAACTTGGGGAAACTGTCTTCGCATTCCTAAGCGAACTAACCGTTGAGTTGGAGCCTTGGAAGGTCGTCTATCACTTGCCACCTGAGCTACAGCGTCAAATGAACGGCTGGGCTTGCGGTATTTTTGTTATCCATGCAATCGGGGCCATTGCAAACGGGGCACCGAAATTTTCTATTATAATAACTCCTGAAACCAGCTCCAAACGCAAGCTACCTGTTGACAATCCCAGCAGCTCCAATCCCACCAAGAAAACGAAAATGTTGCCTGCTGATGATCTCGACAGCTCTGATCGCACGAAAAAAACCCGTGCAAAAAAAAAAAATGCCAAAGTGCTCGAATCTTTGCTCAAGGAAAATAAGGGGATCTCTGTTTTTGATGCGCATCAAGTATTCTGCAAGGGGTGTGCCGAGTGGATTCAACTCCACAAAAAGCAGAAGTTCAAGCCCGAGAATTGGAACCAACATGAAGCGAAATGCCCTGCCATCACTGGACAACTCCGAGTGCGAGTTGCTGTCAAAAAAAAGTACACTGGCCCGGTCGTCAGTCCCCTGTCTTAATTTTAAACATTTAATTCTGACCAATCCTAGGTATCTGGTGCTGAGTCAATCATGTCGTTCTACGGGAAACCGTCGATGAGCTCCCCAGCTGTGGAAGATACTCCGGAGCCCCCCAACAAAGTTGACTCGAAGTTGGACTCGGACTCCCCTGTATCGCGCAAGAAGAATAAAATAACCTACGAATCCTATCTTGTCAAAGCGGCAAGTCTGCTTATTTGAGACCGGACTAGACCTAATTTCCATGTACAGACACGCAGAATCAATACAATCTTTGAGCCTGGTCCAATACAGTAAGGCTCCAACCATTTAGTTTTCGTTTGCAGAAACCGGTAAACTAAATGGAAATGGTTCAAAAACAGTTTTAAACCGTTTAAAACAGTTTGTAAACGGTATTTTGGCAGGGCAATCTGGGATGGGTATATTAGGGTTGTCAAACCATGAGTGATGGTCCCCATTGGACCCCAGCCTCTGTCACTAAAATTGCACATTGCCAGTGCCAACAAGAGCAAGACTGAGGTGGCAGGACGAAGGTGGGATCAAGGCGGGACCGTCGGGACGCAAGGCGCGTGATGTGGCGGATATCACCGTGCGCCATCACTCACGTGGATAATCACTAAATTGGGAAGCATGCGCCTCGATCCTGCCAATCGGACATCTGACAATTCGTATCCTATTATTTTGGTCCTCCCATTCTCTTCATTCGTTCCCTTCCTCCTCCTTCGTACGCTCCCTCATCGCACCTTCCATTTATCCTTCGTCCTTTTTCCTGACGATCTCATTTCTTTTTATACTCATTTTCTTGGCTTGATTCTCGCTGGCGCCCCGATGCCATTTGAATCCACTCCGCTTCTCTGCCTCAACGCCCTCCCTCCTCTGGCAATCTCTTTCTCTTTCGACTGTAGATCTCCTTTTCCTTTTACGGCAATCGAATGATGTCACCGTTTTTTTGACCTCCAGGACTCCCTCGCATCTGGCAGCTGTGTTCCCTTGCGGGGCAATCAAGCCAAAAAGAAGGCGTCGTGAGAGCACCGTGACATGTGCCTTGGCATCCTCTAATGTCCTTTTTCGCAGTCCGCGGGCGCCTTTTAAATAATTGACTCGCCGGAGCAGGCTTAACTGCGTTCTCCGCCATTCGCCTCTTTATCTTTCTGTGCCCGTTGCTTGGTAGTTTCTTGCGATAACCCGCGAGCACGATGCCGACTAAGACACGCCGGCGCTCGATGGACGAGGATCCATCTGGGATGGTCCTGGTGCCCCCAGAGGGTGAGATGAGCAGCGCGAAGTCTGAGTCCTGCTCGAGAGGGAGGCAAAGGAAATTTCGGACTCTATCGATGAGCAGCTGAGCCGGGAGAAAGCACAAGAAAAGAAAGGTCTCCGCCCCGTCAAGGTTCTGTTACTTGGTGCGTCCTCCTGCTCTCTGGCCACCCGCGCGGCGCTCAACGAATCAATAATTGTGCTGTACCGGGCAAAGCGAATCGGGTATGCAATTAATGGGATATCATTTCCGAGGTGTGCTAAATCGGGGTCTGCGCAGGCAAATCCACCACCCTCAAAAGTGCGTCTGTGCCTGGCCCGCGCGCCATTCTATTCGTGAATTAAGAGCTAACGATGCGGTGATCCAGACTTTCAGCTCATGTACGATTCGAAAGTACGTGCCCGGTGAAACGCTCCCGTGCGCCGCTGATGCGTCATCGCATTTGCAGGCATTTGGCGCCGAGCGCGCGTCTTGGCGCGCCATTGTCCAGCTTAATGTCGCGCGCTCAATTCACGTTATTCTCGACGTGATTACGCGAGCGCAGAACCGGCGGCCCACAACGGGCGACAACCTACCGCCCGGCTCACCCGTTGTCGACGATGATCTCGCTGCGCTCAAGATGCGGTTGTCCCCGCTCATCCGTGTCGAGGAAATATTGATGCAGCGACTCATTCCCAATGGTCCGGACAAGTCCGACGGCGCGCGCCTCGCGCAGCTCACGAACATCCCTTACTCGGAGCTCCCTCGGAACGTCAACCGCGAGGTCGCCGTGCACAGCGCGAACCCGTGGAAGGACGTGTTCAAGCGGCTTGTAGCGTCCGACAATGAGAGCTTCGACAGCGAGAAGGCTATTGATTGGGAGGATCCCACTGGCCCGGGTGTCGTACTGCATGCGCTGGCGGACGACATGAAGGCCCTATGGAGTAACAGGACCGTGAAAGCCCTGCTCGACAGGCAGAATCTAAGGCTACAAGAGGCGGCCGGTTTGTAAGTCGTCTCTAACGCTCATGTTTTTCGAAGAGGGTTGCGCATCGCTGCTTTTCTTAGCTTCCTAGATTGCCTGAATGAAGTAACATCACTGAAGTACATGCCCTCCGACGGTACTCCGCGTTTTCCCTATGTTCCAAACTACAGAAAGTAATTGGCATATACCAGACCATATCCTTCGGGCCCGATTAAAGACCCTGGTCCGTGCCAACTCTCGAGGGATGTTTTGATGATCCCTCTAATGTTTGTATTAGGGTGTTTCGGAGCACCGTATCATGATGACTTCAGGTGCGTTCCCTCGCACCTAATACCACGAGGACTCCACATCCAATATCCTGTGTAGGAGGGATGACTGGCAGCCTTAGCCGCGATTGGCGAATATATGATGGTGGGTCCACGCACATGGATTCGCATACCCTTTCAGTTTTACTGATCCGTTACTCGTTCAGTGGGAGGACACCGGTCACTGGTGAGTAATTATTGCCACTAGCATCGTTGATTGCATGCTCATCGCATTTTGCGCTAGCGAGGTAAGGAGTGGCGCGCCACTCGGAATTCTAGTTTGCTGGGCCCTGGCTGATTGCGCGAACAGGGCGCCGTACTTCGACGACATGCAAGTCCGAGCTGTTACACCAATAAATTCGCGTCTGACGACGTTTGAAGGCACTCGATTATCTTCTTATGTCCCATATCCGCGTTCGATCAGGTCCTGGCAGAAGAGCCCCGCGTCAACCGTCTTGTGCGTCCCCGTCGCTGTCCATGGCCCGATTATTATGTACTGAAGAATTTTTCATCCCTTCTCGTGCACGATAGGGGGACTCAGTCAACCTAGCCATATGTGCAGGGAACCTGGCCCCAGGTTCCCGGATTAGATACATAGGGACCTGCGTCAGCCTGGAGAGGGATGGATGCGGGGAAGGCAGTAGGGCTTGAGGGGATTTGCCAATCCGATTGGTCCATGGTTGAAACCGAATTGTGAGGCGTGATTGACGGAGGTGAGTCCATCAGGAAATGACGGGTATGGTACCGGATGCGGGTGCCAACAAGGGAGAGGTAACTCAGGTGAGTCGTTGACTTGTGCGGATTGCGCCCGTGGACTCACGTCAGCCAATTCAGCAGTGCCATCGAGAGTGGGGACCATCAGTTGAATGATAAAACTACAAGGGCCAGATGTAATATTCGAAAGTGAGGTGTCCATGTGCTGAGGAGAGGAAAAGTGGCAGTGCACGAGATTTTCATTTTACGCTGCCTGCGCGGAAACACGTGCGGTCTATATCGGAAACAATCAGATTATCGAATTCGGTGAGAGATGAACAGAAGCTGCTGCCGGCAAACGCCGCAGTGGCCGGACTCCGTCTGTGCCAAAGAATCGTCAAACGGGTATGTATGTTGGACAGCTGCTGATGAGAGGCATGAGAACTCGTGAGTGTCTCGACCAAGCTGCTCACCCGCCGCCTAAGACGCTGGCATGATATTCTGTACACAGGCCCCAACCTCGGCCGTTGCGCACGATCCCGATCTTTTTTCTCGATACGCTGAATGCGCCCCGTCTGGAAATTCCTCACATCTCGCATGCGGCACGAGTCCTGGCACACGCGGCCGGCAGGGAAGACCAGACTCTAAAAGGGGGATGACGCGAATGGCCGGCAAAGAGTCTTGACAAGCCAGCGCAGCTTTCAGAACAGGGGTCATCGATCGAAGAATTTGGCGCGAAAATGCCCCCAGTGAGAGCACCTTCGCATTGATGTTCTCCAATAGTTGCTCATGGCGGGATACAATCTTAGCGTCAGGTCCCAGATCTGCCCTTGGAAGGACACGGGACATGATGATGAGGGTTGCTGGCAGGAGTCGACGGACGGGAGCAGTAACTATGCTTGCCGATACCGTGGACGCACATGTCCAAACAAAGGTCCACACCAGGTTTCACTGAAACCACTCACACACGACTCAGTATGATTTCGACGCCGCCTCTACGATACTGAATTTTGTAAGACTGAGTTTTGTCAGAGCAAGAATATTTCCGATCATTTGAATCCGCCAGCGAGCCAACCGTTATCCACATGGAAACCGTATACGCTGTGGGCCGTTGGAAGCGCCTTCTGGCTTCCCCAAGGATTCAGGCAGGGTCCAAGCAGCGGATGTAACGCTGCACCGGCGGCACGAAGCATTGCCGCGTCGCCTTCTGCTTCCACCCGATCATATGCCTACAAGATGTTTCGGTGTCGACTGAGTGAAAGCGATGGTTGAGTATCCGAACGAACCGTGAACAGACTGGGTAGTTTGCGCTCCACAAGGACCTTGATGCTCATCCGCCATGTATATCCCAGATGACCCTGGGCTGCGCCAGAATTGAAGGCAATGCAGAGATCGGGGGTCGCGAACTGGTTGCCTTGTTTTCGCACGAAGTCGTGGTACGTGCTGCAAATACTATTAGTGATCTGCAGCAGCAGCGTGGTAAAGACCAACTTCGCAGCACATTTGAGCACACAGGAACGGCCACGTGTGATGCATTCACTGGAAACTGAGTCGAAGAAAATTTCAACCGTGATTGAACGTACAGGCATATTTCATGATCGAATGAATCACGACTCGGTACATCGGGACCACACAGGATGATCTGTTGGCAAGTCGGTCAATGTCTTCATAATGAGAATGATTCGCACTTCGAGTGTGTTCACTTCAGGAAGGCGATGTAAAATTTCTTCGAACACACTTCTGCAGCTGACTTCTCGAATGTTGGCACCGAGGACCTGTGGACCTTCAGATTTTTGTAGATCGATCTGAGAGGGAAAAATACGGACATGTACCGTCAATTTTTGTTTCCGAGTCCATCCGTCATCCTCGTTAAGTTTGCTGAGCCCGTACAGGATTGTCATGGGCATTGAGAGAGTATCGGATGCTAAGGAGATCAAGAACGTGGAACTTGAAGGGATCGTCGCAGGCATCCCGTACGACTTGCATATCTCCTCATCAAACTCGCCTTCCCAAGTTTTCCCCTCTAGGGACACCCACCGAGATTTGACACGTCCTGGGACCCAGAGGAGCTGGCCCCAGCGATCGAGCAGCGAATTCTTGGTGTCGACTGTGGCCTGCAAGCGCACGAATATATTCATCTGACAGTGCGAAAGCCCATCGCGCCAATCGGTAGATGGCCCATGATGAAGCGTGTGCGCGGCTTCCCAGTGCGTGGGAGAGCAGCAAAAGCTGCGCATGCAGTGCGGGCAAGGAATCAGACGCTGCGTCACGTCACCAGTCTCCATCCGCATCACCATTTCCGTGCGCGTGCTGAGGCGAGGAGGTTCAGAATCCG
This sequence comes from Mycena sp. CBHHK59/15, assembly GCA_029204085.1. Lineage (NCBI taxonomy): Eukaryota > Fungi > Basidiomycota > Agaricomycetes > Agaricales > Mycenaceae > Mycena > Mycena sp. CBHHK59/15. Next base: position 51,534 of record JARGXW010000369.1, read on the forward strand.
AATACCGGAGAATGAAACGGGAATGGCCGACCAGACGAGACAACGCGGTTCACGCTGGATCCAACAATGCTCCACCGCGGTCTGCCTGCAGATTTTCAGTAGATGTGGAGAAAGGCACAGATCGAATTCGATATACCTCTGCAGATAAGTGAAATAGATCTCGATTTGTTCATCTGTGAGCTTGCGTATTTCTTGAAGGTCGGAGCTTGGCTTTTTTGGAAGCAAAGATACGAGTCTCGCCGCTGCAGCTGAATTTTTCTCGAGCGAGGTGAGGGCTTTGCACATTGGTTTGTGCCTCTTCCAATCCGCCTGATCCACGGATTCAGAAGAGTGGGATATCCTCAGCTGAAAACGCACGTTTTGGCATTCTGCGATGACGGTTACTTTGGTTGACAGAAGGCGAATACCACTCGGTGAGAGTCGACGTACCCGTCTCACAATAGCTGATTCTACGGCATCCACCGCATCGGGAGAGCTCGACGTCTTCTTTGTAGCATTTGCGACATGCGAGTCCTATCATGGCTTGCAAGGGTCCCAATTCCATGGTGGTCTGAAGAACAAAGGCGAAAGACTGGTCGCGTGATTTGATGATTTTGATCGGACTTCGGCGGCGTGGAATGACGCTCAGGCATGTCGCGTATTGCCCTCCTGCCCGTCATCATGGAGGTCCTGGCTGGTCGATCGGGAGTCTGTCCTCGTCCTGAGTACGGAGCGGAGGTTCCTGGCAGCAGTTACCGGTGCACATGCCATCCCCTTCTCTGTTCCTCCACTCATCGCTGTTGCCGTGTTATTCCAGCCGCGCTCCTCTGCTCGACTTGAGCGTCTGTCGGCCTTTGCTATACATGATAGCGTGCTTGTGCAGCTGCACCTCGGCGTCTCCGCCGTCTTACCTCGCATTAGCCGGCGCCGTACATGACTGGCCGTAAATAACGCTGCCGCCGCCAATCTACGCGCACCCGGCCCTGCGTGCATCTCTCCTGTTCAGCTCTGTCGCACGAGGACCGGCGTTCGTCGCTCCCATATCTTCCTTCATCGAGCGTACGCCGTCGATCCCCATGCCGCTTGCCCGCTCTTTTCCACAACGTCCGCCAATCACGATGTGCATATGCGTTTCATGCCGACGCGTCCTCCCGTGATAGCCCTGGTAATGCGACTTACCAACCCGCCCAGAGACGCCTCTGCATACTCCTGACCGTCTACCCGTCCATTTCCCGCTCCTCGCGGTGTAGGTGCGGGTGCGTGCGTGTCTGCGGGTGTCGCCGACGGCGGCGTCAACGGCTCTGCGGGTTCCACAGATAACGGCGCCGACAGCTTCGTCCCGCGCGGCGGACGCGGGACTGACATGCGAGCGCGGGGATGTGGACATGCGGCAGAGTACGCGACGTCGACGTTGACGTCTCTTGCCGCAGAGGCGGGACTGATATGCGAACGAGGGGATGTGTACCAGCATACGAGGGGATGTGTACGAGAATACGCAGGAAGGCCCCGCCGGCGCCGATCGACTGCAGACGACGTCCCCACCGCCTTCTCTCTGCCCCCACCCCAACACCTGCTCAAACGGACGTCGGATTCTGTGCGCGCGCTCATCGCTGCCGCTGTGACTTTCTTGTCGCACCGTATCACGGGCTCCCTCACCCATCCCGTGCGTCTTCGGCCGTCCGCGCCACTCGAAGTCCCCATCGCCGTCAGGCCTAGTCCTTCCCTTTCCCCCGTTGCTTCCCCCACACCACATCAGAGCTACGCTACACTGCGATCGTCGGTATCTTCAGCGCCATGCGCACACACGAGCACGCCCCTGACCCGCCGCCGCCGCCGTACACTGCGTGCTCGATGTAGAATTCGACGCTCTTCGCGCGCCGCCAATGGGTATAAACTGATCCCGGTGGCTCTGATGTGTGTCTTCGGCGCAGAACCAACGGCTTGTCGTATGCCTACCTCAGGCGGGACGCCTGGAGCTCACGTCGGAGAGCATGCTATGCTCTTGCTCTTGGTCCTTTCTTGCTGTGACGTTTGAAAGTCGCTGGCCCCGTGGTGCGTGGCGCGCGCGGGTGCGAGTATACGCAGGCGCTTGGTGGAGAATGGGCATTGATGTGGAGGGAGCGCTCGGACGATACGAAACCTCGTCCCTCGCATAGGCGCAACCGCCACCGCGCCGCCAGTCGCCGCCCTCGTCCATCGAATCTACTTCGTTGGGCTGGGCACTGTGCTGGTGATTCTCCGACCTCTGTACGGCCCGGCCCTCCTGGCCGTTGTTGGTGTAGAAGTGTTGCGGGCATGGCCAAGGACGAGGAGGAAGTAAGATGCTGGGACACAGGGAAGGATGGCAATAGCGGTATGATCGGACGGCGTGGATCTGGGACAGGATGAGCTTGGGGCTCGCGCGTCTAGTCGGGAGTATGGTGCGAGCGCGCTCCGTGCTCGGATATTCCAGCATACATACATCGACCTCTCTTTTATCTTTCCCTACATGACGCGGGCTTGTAGTCATGTATCCCCGGTACCCCTGAACTGCGTATCTACGCTAGCGGCTCACTCGATCCAATCCCTCATCTGTCCCCTTCAAGCTTTCCTGACAATCCTGGACCCGCTGCTTTGCACCGCAGCCCTTTTTCTTTCCCGGCCGCGGACACCTTCCCGAGTTGGACGCCTCCAAACTCGGTGAGGTAAGGCTCTTTCACTTTTTCGTCTCTTCCGCGTCAAGTTCGCTGACTGCGACTCGGGACTTTATACGACCTCGCGGTTGCCTCGAGCTTCGATCTCGCTTAATTTTCCTGGACACCGTCGAGTTGGGGGCGCACAAATGTGACAATGTCTCATTGTGTATCGTCGCGGAAACGCAAGAAGAGGAAGTCGTTCTTAATCTGGTTCTACGCGACTTCTACGCTATTTTACCCAGTGTCCAACTCTTCAACTCACTTCAAGCCGACGATACGGAATCCACTTTGGTTTTAAATAAATCCGTCTGTCTCTTGCCGCAGAGACCAATAGCCTCTGACCGTCAAGAGGTTGAAGGATTCTGCTGCGACTGAATCCAGGGATTCTACGCCGAATGGTGGCTCATTTCTCTGGCTTCGTTCGGCTGGCCGCCTGGATTTTTGAAATTTGTACGCCGGAATTGACTCGAATGACCTAGCACGGTACGGCGCTATCTATCTGAATACACTCTTCCTGCACTCTTTGTGCTGTCCGTCAAGGCCCTTTGAATTTAAATCACCTGGGATGGTATGCTGTTGTCTATTACGTTCGTCGTGATAATCGGAAGATTCCAATACTTCATACTCTGGCTGCGTTGAACTTGGAACGTGCTTCCTGCTGTATTATTCAACGGACTCATTCATTCCGGCCCACCAGCCATCTCCTGGTCAAAACCATCGCCCATGACTCGAACGACACCCCCCAACGATCAACGTTATCGCCACATCTCTGAAAGGTCTCGGAGTTTCCAAGATTCCATCCTCGAGGAGTCCTCTCTCAATTGCTGCAATGCACATATCTTGCGTTGCACGCATGGCTATAATACCCTTGTCTGTCCCGCGTCTGAAAGATATGGATGCTCATTTACAGCATCGCCTCGAATTTGCTTCAGCATCCGACCGGTGAATATTCGAATATCGAACCCGATTCCAGTTCACCAATTCACAGGAAATTTACCGCGGTCATTTTACATTTAACCCGTAGACACACTCAGTCATCGGGCGTGACTTCGTGCCCCATCTGTCAGGATCTTGAACCGGCATGTGGCGCTGTGAAATTGTGGTGAGCTGCCAAACTCACCACAGCTGACAATGAAATTCTGGCTGGCCTCGTTTGACTCGGCCAGTGGTTGGGCAATATTTTTCCACCTTCTGCGCTCACGCACTCAATTTACAATTATTCAGTGAAGTTAGGAAATTGATTTGACAACCCAAGTGTCTAGTTGTTTTCGTATTCGTCTTGCGGGTGTTCCAGTTCACGGCTCTCTTGCAGGAGATTTTTTGGTGCAAGGGTCTTGCATCTGGACCCGGAATTGGATTGCATCGCAGTCTCCCGCACGGCTCCGCATTGCGCCGCTTTGCCCGGCCCTACACCGCGGCCCCGCTCCTTTCCCGCAGCCACACCTGCGCGCCCTCCGCGCTGTCACGCCCCATCCCGTCCCGTCTCCGCCTTGCTACACCGACTCCCCTTGCCCGCCTCCACTCCGCCCCATCATGCATGTCTTTGCTCGCGACCACGCTGCAGCACCCGCGGCCGTGTTGGCCCACCTGTAGTGTCCCGCCTCCGCGTCGCCACCGCCCACAACCGCCTCCTCGTTGCCACGCCCTTCCCGTCCTGCGACCACGCTGCGCACCCATTTCCGTTCCGCGTCCCCTCCGCCGTCTCATCCCGTCCCTTCCTCGCCCTACGTCACCGCAGTGCCATCCCATCTTGCAACCACACCGCCGCTGTACCCACGTAGCCACTCCCTGCCGCGCTGCGCCTCCTGCGCCTCTTCCGTGTCCGCGCTCGCACACCTACGCCCGTCGCGCCTTATTCACGTCCGATCAGCGCCGCCAAACCGCCCTTGCGCGGGTCCTACCGCGCTTGACGTGTCCAATCCCCGTTTGCACCTTCCGCGCGTCTGCGCACCGTGTCTCCACCCAGCGTGTTCACTGCTCACCCCGTCATCCACGTGCACGCACACCCGCTCGCGTCCCCACGTCGCACCTCCACCTCGTCCCGGCGACATCGCGTCCCATCCATGCTGTCTCTATCCGAGCCGTCTTCATCCGCCGCGCTCGAATCCATTGCTCGTCCATCCTGCCTGCGTTGCTACTGCCCCAGCCCCCGCCGTACCGCAACTCTATCCTCCATGCACCGTGTGTCCTCTCTCGCGGATATTCCTTCTATATCTCCCCATCCGACGTAACTGCTTCCGACTTGTCGCTCCCATGTAATTTTACTTAATGTAGCCAGTACAGACCGCACTAATGCAAAATATTTTGCCTTCTGGCGTGAAACAACCTCTCCATTTCAATAGGCATCCCTTTTGATGAATGTGGAAGGCATCAAAATCCTTATCGAGCAGCACGCTGCGAGCAAGGGCTTGAAAGGATACATCGACGGCAGTATCACGGCACCAGCCTTGGTCACCGTACCCACCGGAACTCCAGCTCCCGACCCTACCCCCGTCTTCTCCACTGCCCCGTCCTGCGAGGAGTACATGTACCGCGACGGCGTCATGAAGTCGATGGTTGTTACAAACGTTGTTGACCCTATCGGGCTGGGGATCAACCTTGACGGCACGGCAAAGGAGTGCTGGGACTCTCTTATCGACGCTTGCGCAAAGAAGAGCGACGCCAGCCTGTCGCTTGCCGAGAGTGAGCTCCAGGCGATTCGTTTCACGGGAACCTCCCGTGATGACCTTGACACCTTGCTGAGCGACATTCGCAACAAGGGGAATGCTGTCAGGATGATGGGAGGAAAGGCAGATGAAAAGGACGTGAAGAACGTACTTATCTGGTCGCTTCCCGCCGAGGCGCGTTGGCTGGGTCTTCAAGGCTCACTCTTTGGCGCTGCCGATCTCAATGACGCGTTCGCGCTCGTCAAGGCTGTGGCGATCACTACTGACATGCCCGAACATAGTACAATTGCGACTACACCCACCGCGCTCGCCACGACCACTCCCAAACGCCGCTGCACAAACCCTGGGTGCAAGGCCATTAACAAGACCAGCCACACCGTCGAAAACTGCTACTGGCCTGGGGGAGGGAAGGAAGGTCAATTTCCGCCGAATTTCGGGAGGAACAGACCGCAAGCGAGACAGGCGGGGACCCAAGAGGAAGTACACCGTGTCTTGATGGCTACGGCGCGCCGAGCGACAGTCGAGGAGGTCGAGGACGAGGAGGTGCCGCACATCATGATTCCTGTTCCTGGGAGCGCTCCGATTGCTGTCACGCTCGATGCTACTATCAACCCGAGTGCTTTCGTCAGCCGCACATTCGAAAACCATTCGCCAGCAATGACAATTACCTTCCTTGATTCGGGGGCCAGTGATCACTTCTTTCCCGATCGCTCCGACTTTCGCAATTACGAGGTGATCGCTGTTCGGACCGGCAAGTCGGCGCTGGCATCCGAAGGCGATTTTGCTATCGTTGGAAAGGGTACTGTCACGAAAGTGTTCCAGGTTGATGGTAAAGCGGTGCATCTTACCTTCACGAACGCCCTCCACGCTCCATCGCTGTCCGCCAACTTGATATCTGTCAGTCAGTTTGACAGGTCGGGGTACGACTCGACATTCGGAGGTGGGGGAGTCGCCATTCGCGAGGGAATAGCTGGGGAAATCATCCTACGTGGTCGCGGGTCAGCAGGAATGTATGTGCTTGAGGCGGATAACACTCGCGCCAATATTTCCACCGCCCAGCCGACTTCGCTCAAGAATTGGCACCGGCGCCTCGTCCACGGTAGCCCAGACACTATCAAGGAGATGAGCAGCAAGAACCTTGTTTCCGGTCTGGACATTACCGACCACGCGCTCGATGGCAAATGTGTCAGCTGTTGGGCGGGCCGTCAGCATACACGCCCGTACGATGGTAGTTCAGACGCGAACATACCTCCTCTCGACCTCGTTGCGTTCGATCTGTGGGGTCCTGCACGTGTTGCGTCACCGGGCGGGAACACCTATATGATGGTTTTCGATGATAGCGGCACGGCGCATAAACACACAGCGTACCTCCCAGACAAAAGCGATGACTCCACCATTCCCGCCTTTGATGAGTACCGCGTAATGGCTGAGCGTCAAACTGGCCAGACGATCAAACGCGTCCGCACTGACAACGCGTTCAACTCGGCAAGGTGGAAAGAGTACTTTAAAACCCACGGGATTATCCACGAAACGACTGCACCGTACTCGTCAGCGGAGAACGGGCTCGCTGAGAGGGCTATCCGTACCATCACCGAGGACATTCGTACACTGCTTGATGAATCCGGACTCCCCGAACGCTACTGGGCAGCAGCTGGGGCCTGCTCGACCTATGGGCGTAACAGGATGCCTTCACGTCGTCACCCGGGTAAAATACCGCAGCAGTCGTTTGATGGTCGCGCCGTGGATGTATCCCACATGCGCGTATTTGGGTCAAAATGCAGTGCGAAGGTTAATACTGTAAGTACTTGTATGTAGGCAACCACCCCTCTGACCGTGACATCGCCAGCAGCTTTCAGCAACGCAACCATCCCAATTTTCACCGTGACTGTTGAAATTTCGGCAACGAACAACATTCAACTTAACCTTAATTCTGGCCGAAAATGTGTTTTGAAGCTCTTATTCTGCACAGACACAGTGGAGAAAGTGGTTTGGAGACTTTATGTGGTTTCCGAGTGGGCTTTGGGGCAAAATAATAATATTTTCCGCATGTCACGGTATCAGACAAGGCAACCGACCTCATCGTGACCGTGACCAGAGGGGATTTGGGCAACGCAACAGACCCAATCGTGACCGTGACGGTTGCCTACATACAAGTACTTACAGTATCATCAACGGCCAGAGAGTGGATGGTGGAAGTAAATTGGAAAGTCGTACCATTCCTGCGACATTTATCGGGTACGGTACCGGAGCAGGGAATTACGTCTTGATTGACGAGAACGGCAAGCAATTTGAGAGCCGTAATGTCGAGTTTGATGAAGGCGCTCCTACTCGCACTTTGGATGAGGGGGAGAGGTTCTGGACCAACGAGGATGAAGCACCTGTGGACCCAGTTCCATCCAATAGTGCTCAGAGCGCTGCTCCAGAGGCTCCAGGTGATAAGTCTGGTCAGGATTTCGAATCAGCTTCCGACGCGGACCGCGGCGGACGGGAATTCGTCAGCATCAAACTCGCACGCTAACTCCCCGGCGCCTAATCCTATTCCTGCACCCGTTCCTGTACCGGCTCTGCCTCCACCTCGTCGCTCTACTCACCAGACCGTCACTTCTACCCGCGCTACCGAGTCTCTCGAATCCACCGCTCGCGAAGATGCTGCTCGCACTGCAGGCGAGGATTGGGCAAGCAAGTCTGCAAGACCCAGAGCGAATGCAGCTTGGGATCCATTCATCAGCTTGAACGCGCAGCTCGATGACTGTATCGCACAAACCCTTATGTCGTATAACCCCGACCGACCGCCTTTACGCGCCAAAGACCTACACCACCGTTTGTTGCCAGTGTGGGAGCAGCGTGGGAGCGGTCGACGTCAGATCGGCACAAATCCGACATAGATTGAGGTCCAATGGTTTGGGGCCGGATCGACGTCGGAGGACCTACGTAGATTACATATGTTTCCGATGGTCTTCCAACGTCGAGGACATTTAATGCCAATGAAAAAGAGGACAAAAATGTAGTAATCAAGGATCGAACACAAGCCAAAAGAACTATCAGTAAATCTCAAAACTGGAGCAGAACCAACTGAGCCATATGAATGTTCTCATCAGGACTTATGTTATACTTATCTGATAGGCCACCATTGCCCGGCATCCAGTACCAAATAAACCGGGAGCTCGCTGGGGAGGGACAATTTGGATGCAGGACGCAGTCAAGCATCAGAACAAAATGTGGTATACGGAGAGCTCAGTAGACCAGAATTTGACAGGTTGCAGGAAGGCACTCGGGGGTAAAGTGCGGTTGTGTCGAATAGCTGATGGGAGTCCCCGGCTCAACAGACTCTGAGAAGCTCGATGCCAACAAGGAGGGACATTGGATCTTCGAGCATGGTCCACTGTTGCCTCCAACATTGATACAACGTTGGAGAAAATTCCTCGGTCCAATGACATATCGGCCTGATTTCGGCGCTGATTTGATCTGCTTGGTGGCTAGGTGCCGCAACCTTGGTCAGTCATCCATGTCGGCAAATATCAGACTGTTTGATCCAACATCGAAATAACACAATAACCTGCTCAAATATAGGCTGAAATGTGGTCTGAACCGGCCTGAACCCGTGGGCATCAATCAACGCGGGTGTGCAATCGGTGGTGTACAGCGAGGCGATGAGACTTGACCCGGATCGCTGGACTGCAGCTATGGATGTCGAGATGGTGCTCCACGATAAGAAGGGGACGTGGGAGTTGCAGCAACCACCCCCAGGCGCGAATGTCATTGCGTCGAAATGGGTCTATGACGTCAAGAAGGACGGCACAGGGCACTGGCTGCATGACAAAGCTCGTCTCGTGGGGAAGGGTTTCACCCAAGTGCACGGCATCGACTACGAGGAGACATGGGCGGCCGTCGCTCGTCTTGAGTCCATTCAGATGACTGCTGCAATTGCCGCTAAGCACGACCTCCATCTCTGGCAGATTGACTTCGAAGCCGCTTACCTCAATAGCGAGACGAAGGAAGAAATTTATATGGAGCAGCCGCGGGGGTATGAGGTGCCAGGGAAAGAGGGCTGGGCGTGTCGTTTGAGGAAGACCATTTACGGCACAATGCAGGGCGGACGCGACTGGGCTGAGACACTCGCTGTGACATACAACAAGCTGGGGTACTCGACGTCGCGAGCGGATCCATGCGTGTGCGTCAAGACTTCAGACGATGGTGGATACACCCTGACCGACACGTACACGGACGATGTTTGGGGCGTGTCATCATCGGTGGAGGAGGCTGCAGCGAGGAAGGCGGAGTTGGCGAAGATCTGGGACATCAAGGACATCGGGCATACACACCGGTTGCTTGGGATGCGCGTCGAGCAAGACATGGAGGCCGGTACCGTCACCCTTTCAAAGCATGCCTACTTTGAAAAGGTGTTAGCGAAACCGTATGTGCGCGGAATGCTGAGCGCGAGCTTAGCTTGACGTAGCACGTGTTTGAGTGTTTTGGTATTGCCGTTCGGTAATAGAAAGAAAATAGAGTGTTCAAATCCCTATATAATCAACTTTGTTTCCAACGCAAATCTACCTTAAGCAACCGACCAACGAGAGTTAATCTTCGTTAGACGTGAACACGGGAAACGTCTCCGTATTCTTAAGATTGCTGTACTAACCTTGACGCAAGCGTAAAGCGTTACTTCAAAGATAGCCGATGGTAATTTCTTAATGAGCTCTTGAGCTTCACTTAGAATCACGCAGTTTTACAGGGTCAACTGTATATGGATTGAGCAAGAGATAAAAGGTGTCCCACATGAGGGAGACACTCCTCTTATATACTAGTTAGAGCAATATAAATAAATGACTCGGGGGGAGTCATGAGGCAGAGTCAAAAGGCGGTGTTAACCCGCAATGTTGACTCATATTTGGATCCGGGCGGATCCGTGATGAATCACGTGTACGGGCGCTACGAGTGTAGTGAGGATTCTCGAATTCCATCACATAGCCCCCCCAGCCGAAGTACACTCTGGAAGATCAAATTTGGTACAAACCCGTAGGTAAAGAGTACAAAAAATTCGGTACCATGATAGGTAATTGTACAAGGTCAAGAAAGTACTGCGAGCCGCAATAAATAATGTTCGCTGTACCGGAGCGTAGATGAGCAATAAAAAGTACGTATCAGAGAGCCATCCATCAACAGTCGATTCCGTTCCACGAAACATCACCGTCCTCCTCCGACATCACGCTGGTGTCGAGATCCTCCATATCCAAACCCTGCTCCATTAAGTACATGCGCAGGAATTGATCGGACGGCTCCTCAGCACAGAGATCGTCGTACCTGCAGTCGGGCAAGGGCCAGATCGTAATGTAGGTTGCACCCTCGCGTTCAGAGAAGAGGATCCGTTGAGCATTGCATGAGATAAAGCAGGCACACACTTTAAAAATTTGATGAGCATCGTTATGGCAGTAAGCGAGAACAGATGGTTACCGAAATCCATCTCGTTCGCATAAACTTGATGACTCATCAACCGCTTCAGAGATTCGTAGCCACCGTAGAAGGCATTCTTCGAAGCACGATGAAGGAATTCCGTGTGCGACATATTAATTGGTGCACCCCAATTCCACTTCGAATGGAAGCCGCACTCTACAGAGTTCCGAATGCAATTAGCAACCCAATGCAGATAATAGGTATAAATCTTCTGCGCAGCTGAGATGTACTCCTTGGCGGCCGCAATGGTTTGGAAAACGACATTGTTGAGGTCGCGTGAAGTGTAGCCACGAAAAAGGGAAATACCGGGCATCAGAGTCCCGAGTTCCTTGAGACCCTGCTTGGGAAGTGACATAGGAATATGAAGTCCATCGCCGTTTCGTTGTGGGCTGTGGTTATTTCCGGCGCAGTGAATCGCCGCAACGAGCTTGTCGAAACTGTCGAAGATGTGCTGCAGGTATGTGTCACGAATATGATAAACCGCGGTGCCGTAATTGATTTCGGGGACAATATCGTCCATGGTGGGAGTCCGAAGTGTGATACCTGGGCCTAACATGACGCGAAAGAGCAACCTGAGCGTCGGATCGCCTAAAATAGAGTCCAGGGCCAGCCACGGGTTGTTGATGTCAAATGTCGGAACCAATGCACATGCGTTGTCAACGGAAGGTGATGTACGACTCGGAATCGAAGGAGTAAAGCCGAAGGTGAACGGAAGATCCTCGGAAGAAATAGAGCCAAATTGAAGTGGAGGGTCGGATAAAATAGAACGTACACAATTCAACGTGGCTGATACTGGAAAGCCAGAAGGATCAGGGGACGACTCTGGAGTCTCAGACTCGTCAGAGGAGGTTGATTCGCGAGAGGAAGATGAGGAATTGGAGAATAGCGAGGCCCGAGGTGAGGGATCGCACTTTGGACGGGTAAGGCGTGTGCGGAGTCCACCATACGCGAAATCTAGCGTGCTCGGAAACTGACATGGAGCACGTGATTCCTGTATCCAGTGAATAAAATAAGTGCCACGGATGTAAATGATGGAAGTGGGATACCTGAACTCGTTCTGGTCCGAGTCGGAAGTCCTTGTTGTATTTGCGAATCTCCTCGGGATTGCTACAGCTGTTCGGATAGAGAAGCTGGATGACCATAGCGGAGATAATAGAGAGATCAAGGAAGCAACGATAGAAGTACAAAACGGATGCAGACAGGGAAGTGATGGCGAAAAAATAAAATAAAAGAGGGCGAAGAATGAATGCGCCAAGGACCGGCGAAGGGGCCTATATATATAGATGATTATCGCAGCACGGGAACGCGGGAATGCCAAACTCTCTATGACAGGATCTGCGGCCTGTCGGCCTTGTTGATTCGGATTTGTTGGTGCGCCTTCACTTTCTTTGAATCCATCCAATCTTGGAGGATCATCGGTGCGTTCCTAAGCCCCTTTTTAGTCAGCCATTCATCGTCTTCGGGGCCAAACCCTTTCCATCTAACCTTGAATTGTTGAATCCGTCGTCCACGAACTTTCCTGAAGCGCTCGGCTAGGATACATTCAACGTCCACTTCAGGTTTAACATCGAAATCATCGCGATTTAGATTTTTTGTTGGGCGCTCACCGAATTCAACAGGTGACTTTTGGTAGGCTTCGAGATGCGCTATATTCAGAATAGGGTGAATGCCATACGAAATCGGAAGCCGTAATTGATATGTGACTGGACTGAGCTTTCGGATGATTTCAAATGGGCCGTCGTACTTCATCAACAATTTCTTCCCCCTTCCCTTCTCATTTCTGAGGAGGTCAAGTGAATGTGGGTTTAAAACCACCAAGTCACCTTCGTCGAATTCCGTTGTGAGTCTGCCATTGTTGTAGGATCGTTTCTGGAAAATTTGCGCCAAGAGCAAAGCTTCCTTGGCCCGACTTCGATTAGCTTCAAATTCCTCGGTCATCTGCTGAGCTTTGTCATTGATCACCTGTTTATCCCCCCTTTCAATTACGGGTTCGTTGTGGGGCCGTGGGAGAGCCGATGCAGCCGAGAGAATTGTCGAGGCCGTAATTGGGTGGTATCCGCGCAATAGAAATGCGGGTGAGAATCCCGTGCTGGTGTGTGGCGTGGAATTGTATGCTAATTTTAGACCGTCGAGATGGTCAGCCCAGTCGTCTCTAGATGGGCCTACATACGCACGCAAGGCTATCTCTAAGGTTTGATTGAGATTTTCGGTTTGGCCATCAGCTTGTGGGTGATACGCTGTAGTCAGAGCACGTTTCATCCCCATTGAATGGCAAATTTCCGACCAAAAATCATGACGCCATCGCGTGTCGCGGTCCGAAATTATTTGCTTCGGTATGCCGAAATCAGAAATGACGTGTTTGAAAAACAGTTTGGCAGTATCCACTTCCGTGATCGAAGTTGAACAGGGGATGAAAATTGCATACTTGGTAAGTTTGTCGGTAATCACAAGGATATTATCGAAACCATTTGAAGTCGGTAACTCAGGAATAAAATCCATTGAAACTACTTCAAAGGGCTGAGTCGGAATAGGAATGGGCCGTAGCAGGCCTGTGGGTGCGTGGCGTCGTGGCTTCGATTTCTGACAGATGTCACAAGTCGAGGTGTACTGTTTGAGATGGCGGGACATCTTCGGCCAATAATAAGTGGCCTCCAGTCTGTTGTAGCTTCGATGATAGCCGCTGTGCGCACCTTCTGTGAGTGTGTCGTGAATTTCTGACATGACTGGAACCCTGTACTTCTCCGGTACACACAAACGATTATTTCCTTCCCAATCTTCGAAGTAAATGAGCCCTGACTCACTGTAGTGGTATTGTGGATAGTGTGGATTGCTCCAGTCGCTTTCCGCCTTCCATCCCTTCAAAACCTGAGAAAAATGCGGGTCTTCCTTATATGCAGTTGCCCAGTCTTTTAATTCCGACTCAGGAATGCCGACAAGGACTGAGAAGCATTTAGAAGTGATGTATGATGCAGTTACAGATTCATCCGTGCTCACAGGAATTTCACCAATGGTGATCATACTGCTGCCAGGAAATTCTTCCTCTGATCGTACAAGTCGTGTCGCAACGGTGAGTAATTTCTCCTCAAATTTCGGGCCGAGTTCATCGAACATATTTTTAATGGCATCCTCGGTCTTGAGTTCGACTGCGGTAATATTATCCGCAGCCGGGCCAACTTGAATGGGGACTCTTCGTCGAAGTCTGGAGATCGGATCGACGTTTGAATGGACTCGTCCGGCCCGATGCACGATTTTGAGTCCAGGATATGCTGCGAAAACGGTTCCCCAGGTGAGAAGTCGGCGGTTGACGTTCTGGAAAGTACGACTCCATGTCAGCGCGGCGTGATCGGTGATAGCAAGGACTGTTTCTCCCTCGAGAAACGGTTGAAACTTGATCAGGGCCTCTTTGAGTGCTAGAGCTTCGCGTTCTGTAGGTGAATAATTCCGTTCCGGTGATTTGAGAACTCTGGACCAGTACGAAATAACCCGTTAAATGTGCACCACGGTATCTTCAAAATTCGCAGCCCATTGTCCGGGTTCTGGAACGTCATCAACGCCTTTTATAGCCGTGACCAAGGTCGGAATTGGCTCCTTACCATCGAACGCGCGCTTTAGGCGTTCATAGACACGAGTCCCGCGAAGATCGCGCACTTGAATTGCCTGCACCTGTTGCAAAATTGCAGCAAGTCCATAATCGCAAGCATCAGAATAAACACGATATGGCTTCCCTCTCTGAGCATACCCCCGAACAGGCGCATTCGTCAAAACTTGCTTGCACAAGTCGAATGCCTCCTGATGAATTTCATTCCAGTCCCACTTGTTTTCCTTCTTCAATAGCTGGAAGAACGGATAAGCGATCCAAGCATAGAAAGGGATATAACCAGAGAAGTAAACCATCATGCCGAGAAACTGTTGGAGTTCATAGACATTCCGAGGCTCACTGAGATCAATAATCGCGTTAACCTTCTCTTTGTGCGTTGAAAGTCCGAGCCGTGAAACTTTCTGTCCGAGCAACAGCAGGGACTGGTACGCAAAGTGACATTTTGATGGTGAGAGCGTCACATTTGCATTTGCAATCGCCGAGAAGACTTGGTCAAGGTGGTGGATGTGGTCTTCAAACGTGAGCGAGAAGACGACGATGTCGTCAATGTAGACCAGAGCGAAAATCCACAGAAATGGCGCAAGAATATTTTGCATTACACGCTGAAATACACTAGGTCCATTGCGGTACCCAAAGGGCATTCTGCGGAACTGCCAAAGTCCCCGATGAGTACGAAACGCGAGCTTCTCCGCAGACGAGGGAGACATAGTAAGCTGAGTAAAACCAGAGAGTGCATCCAGAGTAGTGAGCCACTGAGATCCAGAGAGTGCTTGAAGGATGTCGTCCTGACGTGGAAGCGGAAACTCGTCGGGTATAACCATCTCGTTGAGCCTTCGCAAATCAATCACCATGCGCGGCTTACCATTCCGGTAAACGATGAAGACAGGTGCAGCCCAAGGACTCTTAGAAGGTTCGATTACCCCCAGTTTAATCCACGAGTCCATCTGCTTATCGATGACCTCACGGTTAGCAGGTGAAACTGGGAATGGCGGTAAGGAAACTGGTTCTGATCCAGGCTTCATTAATATTTCAACCTGTCCTTCATAGTTTCCCAGCCTACCGTCTACCCCGAATGCGAGTTTGTTGCGAAGAATCATTTCTTCCAAGACCTTACGCTGATCGACAGAAATATCTGATGAAATGTCGACTTCCGCAAGCAGCCGTTCACTTGAGATGAATTCCTCTGGAACTTCTGAGGTCTTTGGGCCGCCTTCAAGAGGATCTTCAGCAAGAGGGTCGTCCGCTTCGTGGGCATTGCGTTGAGCCTTCGACGAAATCTTCGTTCTCGAGCGTGCAGTAGCAGAGGCAAGGGTCAGCAGATCATTTCCACTTTCGGAGTCCAGCCGGCCGTCATCACTGTTGGCCATTTG
The DNA here is from genome assembly GCA_029204085.1 of Mycena sp. CBHHK59/15. Taxonomy (NCBI): domain Eukaryota; kingdom Fungi; phylum Basidiomycota; class Agaricomycetes; order Agaricales; family Mycenaceae; genus Mycena; species Mycena sp. CBHHK59/15. Next base: position 67,273 of record JARGXW010000369.1, read on the forward strand.
GCATGTGGCGTTGTGCTGATCTGCTGATAGCTTTTCGGATACCAACGCTCGCATCAGTGCGGCGTGTACATTGATTTTAGCTTGTTGGTCCCTCGAGAATTTCCCCATTCTATCCAACCAAGTCTTCGGATTTCTGGAGGTACCAAGAGTCTGTCCTGCCGATATAACAACTGGAGTCTGCGAAAAATTGGCGACGTGAAGAACAGGTTTGTCCTTTGATATCAACGAGTCCGGAGAGCCGTAAACATCATCCGCGTTACCATGCGCTCCAAAATGCCTTTCGACAAAGAGAGAATCCTGACCTCTGGGGAACGAAGCCTGAATCGGTACAGCAACACTAGTCTCTGGTGGAATTACTACCCTCTCCGTGGCCCATACCTCTGAGTTCTGTCGTCGCAACCGAGCCTTTCGGTTCAGTTTTTGATTCCTACGATGAACTTTTGCCTTCGGTCCATGCTGAACAATTCCGGGCCGCACCTTTACTTTGAATGCATGCCCATCCTCGTCAGCCATATGCGGAGACGTGGAGGTAACCACTTTGAGTCGTCTTCCGGAGTTTCCGAACTGCAGGTACGTCTCTCCTGCCTCTCGAGTGACCGAAATTGAATACTGATCTGTGAAATCATTACCCAGGATAAACGGTGTAGTCATCCCTTTCACGACATAGGCTTCTACATTCAGCTTCACAGGTCCGTCTTCTGGATGAAAAAACATATCCAAGGTGACGAAACCTGAGATCGAAGATTTCCCTGTTATCTGAATAAGCTTGATGTTCTGTCCAGCTTTAATTTTCGGAGGATGTGATAAATTCTCCAAAGCCTTCTGCGAAATCAAGGTAATGTCCGAACCTGTATCCACGATGACATTGAGAGGGTCAACGTTGAGCCCACCTATTGTTGCGGTAGCTTCCGTAGGTTGCGATCCGAGGAACGAGCATCCAGGAGGTCGAGCCATGTGCTTGCGAAGTTCAATCACCACCTTTTCACGTCCCACACCTGGTGAGTGTCGAATATGATAATTCTTGGCTTGAATTTCCCTCGCTAACCGTCGCCGCGTATTTCTATTGAGCGCCGGTTTTGCACAATAGCCTGCACAGGCCTTTGGCTCGACAGCTTCAACGTGTTTGGAGGCATCCGAAGAGTCGATTTCCGAGTGTGAGTCTAATGCCATATTTTCCGAGTCTCTTGGATAGTCTTTCGACTCACTATTCCCCTTCAGAGCTGAAATATCTCTGACCTCATCGTTGCCCGAGCTGACAAGATAAGACTCAGATTCAGTAATCCGAAGGGGCTCCTCAAAACCCTGATTAGATTCATCAGACGACATGGATTCTTCGACATCTAAGCCGTAATACATGTCATTGTACTCCTCTTGAGCATCTAGATCATCACAGGTCGTGCTTGCAAGGTTGGCTCGGGCAGCTCTATTGCCTTTGAATGAATGCTTACATTCGTTATCCCAGTGCTTCCCACTGCCACAATGCCGACATGGCCTTGCACCCTTGGATTCCGGTGTTGACTTCTTGGAGACATTCCGATCATCCTTAGGAAATTTCGGCGGACCGAGATTAGCTGACCAACCGACGAGATTAACCCGAGCAGTGCGAATATTATTTCGCTCCCTGTCCCTATCACGGTCACGATCACGGTCGCGGTATGAGCTCTCCCTTTCATGTCGGTCGAGCTTCATTAATGCGTCTTCATGATAGCGAATCGCAGACTGGAATTCAACTATATCACGATACATCTGAGTGGTGAGGATAGTGTTCCAGGTTGAAGGTGCACCATCCATGACCTCTAAGATAATCTCTGAATCGTCCATAGCATAAACTGTGTTAAGCAGCTCCGTTTTGCGGATAAAGTACTCACTCGGGCTCTCGCGTGAATGACCAGAGTCTCGGTAAGTAGCCCTATTAGCTCGTCCTCGCTGCCTGTCCAACCATTTACGATTCAGGAAGTACGTTGAAAATGCCTTTCTCAAGGTATCCCAATTTTGCTCAATCTCTGACCGGTATTTGATAGGTAATGACCAGTACCAGACTTCCGCCTCCTCTTCCAGACGCTTTGGAACCACACGGCCCAGCTGCTGAAAGACAGTTGCAGACTCCCTGGCAATGTCATTAACCTTCAACATCCACCTGATTATGGTGTCGACATTTCCATCCCACTTAGGTACGGTATCATATTTCAACTTGAGGTCAAAATGAGGTTCTTTGGTAGAACTCAACCCGCCACTAGAATATGCACCTTTACCCGTGTTACCGGCATTATTTCGATCACCTGGGAGCCGGAACAGCACTGAACGACGACGACCAGGACTTCCACGGTCATCATCATCGTCATCATCGCCATCATCTGGGTCTCCCGCAGGCGGTGCTCCTTGTTGACCTCATCGTAAAGCTGAAGGAGAACGAGTTCCAGAGGGACGTCCACCCTCAGTGCCATACTGCATATGTGGAGGTGCGTCTCTGCCTCTGAAATTCCCTTGAGGTGTCATTCGTCTCATCTGTTCAGCCTCGTTGGGGTCAATAGGAAGATTTCCTGTCGGATGACGTATCGCAGGCTCAAAAATTGGAGCCATTGGGTTAAGAATCTCCGAAATACGCTGATTATTTCTCGGTAGACGATTGTTTGATGCAGCAGGGCCAAACCGAACAGTTGAGACGTTGGTGAGAGGATAAGTAGCTGACCCGCTCACCTTCGAAATGTAACCCTGATCCTCATACTGCGAAATCGAATGCGGATCCTGTTGAGATCGATCTGCCATGCCTGTTTTACCGGTAGACCTGGCAAAATCAGCAGCTGCGCTAATGGTGTCTGGGTTGCGGTCTTGTGGCCTGCGATCAGCAAAGTTATAGTACTTGTCAAGGAGCCACAGGAAATTCTCCACCTCAACTCTGAAACATACTCCGAGAATCTCAAACGAATTCTGGCTGTATACTTCAAGGATATCCTCATCATCACCCCATGATGGCAGGGCTGGAGGAGTCTTCCCAGCAAGTCGGAACGAATCTTCTGCACTCCTTCGAAGGTCATATAAAATTCGGAGCAGTAGCTGATATTGATCTTTATCAACACGGTAGCCATAGTAGCCATACTCCAGACTTATGAGATCAAGTCTCTCAACTTGAGTGAGTACAGTGTCAAGCAACTCGAGTTCCCTTGGAAATATCAAGGAATATATTCTCCTGGAGGCCTTTTGAGCAGTCAAGAGAAATCCCTTTCCAGTTGGGATTGCGCCTTTCACTATAGCATCTGTTCGTCGAGCTAAAATTTCAGGATTGCTCCCAATCTTAGAGAGTGATTTCAACGTCGGGACTATGATCGGGGTTTTGACAACTGGCATAGATTGATCAATGGCAGTCTCTTCCACGGGACCGTCATACTCATGAAGCGGCGGACCATCAAATTGTGCTGGAGCTTCAAAGTCAGGTGCCGTTTCGTCAGCCTGTGAAGATCGTCCACGAGGTGGCGTTGAGGTCACGGGGTTGTTGTCGGCAGGAGCCGGATCTTCATGTACCTCTGTGGTAGTCATGTAGATCTTTTGAGTGGTAGATGCGTAGAGAAATCAAGGGTTGTTTAAGCAACGGATTTCCCAATGTGTCCACCAATGTTAGCGAAACCGTATGTGCGCGGAATGCTGAGCGCGAGCTTAGCTTGACGTAGCACGTGTTTGAGTGTTTTGGTATTGCCGTTCGGTAATAGAAAGAAAATAGAGTGTTCAAATCCCTATATAATCAACTTTGTTTCCAACGCAAATCTACCTTAAGCAACCGACCAACGAGAGTTAATCTTCGTTAGACGTGAACACGGGAAACGTCTCCGTATTCTTAAGATTGCTGTACTAACCTTGACGCAAGCGTAAAGCGTTACTTCAAAGATAGCCGATGGTAATTTCTTAATGAGCTCTTGAGCTTCACTTAGAATCACGCAGTTTTACAGGGTCAACTGTATATGGATTGAGCAAGAGATAAAAGGTGTCCCACATGAGGGAGACACTCCTCTTATATACTAGTTAGAGCAATATAAATAAATGACTCGGGGGGAGTCATGAGGCAGAGTCAAAAGGCGGTGTTAACCCGCAATGTTGACTCATATTTGGATCCGGGCGGATCCGTGATGAATCACGTGTACGGGCGCTACGAGTGTAGTGAGGATTCTCGAATTCCATCACAAAAGGTGTTAGCTGACTACGACTTGGAGAACATAAAGCTTCGCTCCACACCTCTCCCTGTCGGCATCAGCCTCGACTCTTCTATGTCCCCGCCAATGCCTGAAGAGCGTGCTGAGATGGTTGGCAAACCGTATCGCCTGCTCTTGGGGTCCGTGATGTGGGGACAGCTCGCAACCCGGCCCGACCTATCATTCGCCGTTAGCGTCCTTACGCGATTCCAAACCAACCCCGGCATCGAGCACTGGCGTGCTCTCTTCCACGTCATGGGTTACATCCGCAATACCCTCGACTACGTGTTGGTCTATTCGCGCGACGCACCTCTCACTCCCATTGGTTACGGCGATGCGAACTATGCCGGCTGCCTTGACACACGGCGCTCGACATCCGGCTACGTGTTCGTTATGGCCAGTGCACCTGTATGCTGGTCGTCCAAGCGCCAAGCAACGGTTGCGCTGTCCACGGTGGAGGCCGAGTACATCGCCCTTACCCGAGCTGCCCAGCAGCAGAAGTGGATGTACGGGTGGATGGCGGAAGTTGGGCTTCAACAGGCACTTGCTCTTTTGGGGTCGGTTTCATACTACATCAAGACATCAAGGATATTCTTTTTTCGTCTACTGAATCAACTACTATTGCTTACCCTCTTGACCTAGGTCAAGAGATTGCTTCCCCTGGTGTGCCTGGCTCACGCCTGGGCCAAGCATTACGCGACTGTGGCAAAGCCAGATGAGAGGAATCTGATTCAGCTACGGGTCCAGACCCTGCTCAATTTAATTACCAAGTCGTGAGTGTCGGACCTACATACCCTTGCAGCAATATGATAATGATTTCATGACGGCAGCGTTGGCACTGTTGGTCCGACTGTCAACAACGGTGTGTCTCCGGGCGTCTATTCACTTCCTGTCTGACACCGCGTATGTAGAGGATCCCGATTCTGCTGAGGAAGGAGAGAACGACAGCGCGGAGAAGAATGAAGTACGTGATGATTTTGGAATGATTTTAGATTTGACGTGAATATTCTCCGTGACTGTCTTTTGAAGGGTCAAAGCAAGAAGCGTAAGAAGGCTGACGCGACGACGAAAGGCCCAAAGAAGAAAGCAAAAAAGGCCGTCGCTGAAGGTGGTGATGTACACTTCAATTTCCAGTGCATCTATTTGACGGCTCAAAGTTCGGTGTTGGTTTAGGAGGTCCAGAACCAGCAGGCGAAGCCTAACCCGAAGCCTAAATCAACCGCCGTGGCCACCAAGACGTCAAAGAAAGTGCAAGACAAGGTAAAATTCTGTTGTTTGTACCATCCAATCTAACTTGTCATGTAGTCGTCGGAGGAGGACTCCGACAGCAGCTCCGAAAGCTCGGAGGAAGAGACAGCTGAACAGCGTGCCAGTATCAAACTGAGCTGGGCCCTATCGCAGTACCGCGACCCGAAAAAGGCCATGAACGGGAAAGCCTGGGTGTGGAAATTCTGTTGTCGTTATTGCACGTACGTTGTTCTGTTCCAAATTTTGAACTCGAGCCGCTGAATTATTTGGACAGCAAATACCGTTGCTCCACCCGAACGGATGGTATCAACGAATGGGCTCAAGAAACTGAGAAAATCAAGGCTACCAGCAATTTTATCAAGCATGCGGAGGACTGCGACCGCCGCCCTCCTGCCCAGGCATGGGATCAGTATCAACTTGCGTGCGAGCGCAAGCGTCAAAACTTACCTCCTCTTTCCACGAGCTCGGATCCTTCCCCGTACGAGGTGGAGCAGGAAAAGATGAGTGATTTTATTCAGCGCGGCGTCAAGAACCCAGCTAAAGTCGTTACCAACAGTAGCTATCGAAAGCATCTTGTCGAGGCCGTCGTCGAAGATGATCCGGCATTTAGCGTTGCTGAGAAAGGGGGGACGTTGAGGCTGCTTACCCATCTAGTACCATGGGGAGTCAAGGCTAGAGTTACCCATCAGACGGTGCGGCGCGACGTAGATGCGTTGCATGGTGCCCTCAAATCAAAACTTCGAGAGCTGCTCAAGGTGCCTTATTTCTACTTCCGTGTTTCTGGTTTCTCAGCCACCGGCTAACATTTGCCTTTGTTCGCAGGCCAACGACTCCAAATTCAGTATCGCAACTGACATTGTGACCACCAAACAAATGGTCCATGCCTTCTGCAGCGTGGTTATTTCATACATCAACAAGGACTGGGTGCTCCGGGAATATGTACTTGATTTAATCCCGCTCGATGGTGATCATTCCAGGAAGTCCGTCAGCAAGTTGATTTTCCGTCGCCTGAAAAAAGGTAAACTCGCCGGCTGTATAAGTGAGCATGTTCCCTTCATTGCATTTGGATGTACGAAACTATCTTACTTCCAGTGGTGAGCGCTGCGGATCACTCATCCAGCAACGGGCCACTCAACTGGACTGTTGCGAGGAAATGTGCGGAGCTCAACCCTGACACCGCGAGTGTGAGAAACATCCAAATTGGGTGCAGTGGCCACGGTACAAACCTCGTTGCTCAGTATGGATTTTCCTTTCTTTCTTACGCGGTTTTCATTCACTAAAATGTTTTAGGAAAATCACGGGTACCCTCGGGATGTCACCGGAGGTCGAAGACCTTGATCTGTACGATGAGACTCGTAAGTATCCACTTGTGTACGATTCTCCGGTGGATCCGGTTGTCGTGCGGGAGATGGAGCTGATGGCTGCCGAGGCCAAGCGTGAGACCGGTAAGAAAGTGAGTAGGGATTCAGACATGGGGTCCGATGTAGAGACGGGGTCAGAGGGGAGTACGAGCGAGGACTCCTCTGATTCAGAATACGAGGAGGTGGACGAGGGTGATGACGAATGGGAGGATGTGTCGGACGTGCCAAAAGCGGTCAAAGGAGCCAAGAAGAAGAAGGCAAAGGCACCCAAGGTCTTTACTCCAGTTGACAAGGTATATTCTGTTTGTGTCGTCATGTCCACCCTGATTTACTATTTGAGACCAGGTACCTGGCCACCTAAGCATTGGTGCCTCATCCGTCATCGTTGCAGACAGTCATTCCAGTCCCAACTATATCAGAACAAAGGCATGCTTCCTAGGAAGGATTCAAGACCCTAAGTTCCCAAATATCCCAACATTTGAGTTCACAGTGAATTTCTTTTGCACAGCAGTACAACATGGCCAAATAACAGGCTAGTTGGCCACCCTGCTAAATAATGGCCTGAGCTTTCAAATGGCTGCCACTTGCACTCTAAATCATAGAAGGAGATAGTATTGACTATCTCGCACAGTTGTGGTGTATATATGAGGCATACGAAAGGTCAGAAAATCTGGTTCCGACCAATGCAAAACCCCAAAATCGGGGTCGTGAAATGAATGAGCATCCTACAAGTAGAAGAAACACCTAGATGGGCCAAATTAAGATCCAGGTTGCTTAATGGGAAGCATTGGGATGTACCTGAGCACCCAACTCTATTCCAAGATGCTGGTAGCGCCTCCAAAAAATCTGACTGTTTGCAAGACCAAAATTGGGTGGTTTGAGATAATGGCCTGCAGAGCTATCAGAGGTGAATGGATAAAATCCCGAAATACCTCTCAGAATGAAGGATTGGATAGTAAAAAGTACTCTGTAAGGTTTCAGACTGATAGCATGGCGGTATTGTGTACCACGACAGTGGCCAGCATGGCTGACCCAAAAAAGCAGTCATGCTTTCCTGAGTGCGTGAAGGAGAGTAGTGGGGGCCATTGCCATCCAGGAGCATCACAGACAGAGGCCCTGCGTCGGGGGATCAGAATGAGCCCCAAAAGTCGTGGATTGACGAAGAAATGGTGGAGAAATGGCCATGGCAAGTGAGGCGAGTGGTCTGATGGCAAGAAATTGATGTCCCCACACCTCGGATTCCGATCCGCGATGCCGTGACTTTCGATCAACCCATCACTTTCGGCTGAAATTTGGTCTGAACCTTCGTTGGAGGTCATACTTTGTTCGTATATCATGCCCAGTCATAATTATCAAGCCTTGGCCGTCTGGCTCTCAAGTGGCCAACTAGGTAGGGTGGCCAGGTACCTGGTCCCAAATAGTACTGCCCGTTGCAGATTCATTGTGTTGTGGTTCATATTCTGCGCTCAGAGATTCGGCGGAAAACGGTGTGGCGGCTCATTCGTCGAAAAGTCGATAAGAAGTATCGCCACCTCATGTTCATTCGCAGCATGAAGGTTCGTTGGAACACGACCCTCGCGGAGCTCGAGCGAGCACAGTTGTTGCAACCGGTTCGCATTTTTCTTTCTTTTTCACTTCATTCGGTCCCATGGGGTACAGGCATTCGATGTGTTCGTGAGCAAGCTGCCGAACGGCCTTACTGGAAAGGCAAAGAGGGTCATGCAGGCCCGAAAGCAAAAGTGGGAGATGTCATCCGGGGATTGGGAGTTTGTCGACAAGCTTGTCAAGGCTCTCGAGGTACACAATTCTTCTTTTTCCGACACAGAACATGGTTGATATTTGTCAGGTACTCAAACTGTGCACACTTGAGTTCTCCAAGAAGAGTGTTCCGACGATAACTAAAGTGTTACCATTATACAAACTGATGGAGGTAACTCTTACCGCCCTAGCCATGATGCACAAAGAGGACGAACCCACTTTGAGCGCGGCACTACTTGCGGGTGCGGCAGTCGCTACCAAGTATTTTTCCAATGCCTTGTGCGGCGACTATGTTCTGCTCGGAGCTGGTACGATTTCTTTTATCATCAGATAACTTGGCGTAACGCAAAACCCAGTCCTGCATCCTGCAGTGCGCATCGCTTTTTGCAAGGGTGAGCAATGGGACCCCAGTGTCGCCATTCGTGCGCGCCAGCTACTTCTCGACATTGTGAAGAGATATGCCCGAGCGGATCAAGACATCTCTCCCACCGATGTCGACGTGGGTGCCGATTCCAATTCCAGTACCATCACCGCCCAAAATACGATCTTTGCGATGGCCATGGCCCTGAAACCCACACCGGCTTTACCAAAAGTCACGGCGGCCATTGACGGGAATGACGAGGTTGATTTGTATTGCGGAAACATCTCTCCCATTGCGCGGACTTCGATGATCCTCTGAAGTGGTGGAAGGTCAGTTTTTTTCCCTTCTTCCCACTGTTCCCAGGATACGGTGTTGAATCTTTCTGGCAGGAGAATTCGGGCACGTTGAAATACATGGGGTATGTCGCGCGGGATATTCTCGCCATTCCCGGTGTTGCACTAGTGCATCAGGCTTGGCGTTCGGAGAGATCGGTGCGGTGGCTGTGCCGTGGTCGTGTTAGGATCACACATCGTAGTCGATCACATTCCATTCTTGGCATCCACCGTCGCGGATTCCTTCCGCACCTGCGTTCCACCGCAGCGCCGAGCCGACCGACTACCAGACGGAGATCCTGCAGATCTCACGTCTCCATCTGGTGACAACAGCGTGATTTTAACCGCGAACACGCCAACCGTAACTCTGACACACCAACACTGAAAAATACCATTCACCACCGAGCTGCCCCCCGTTCCACCGAAAAAACCTGAAACCTGGCCCAACCTCCTTACCCACTTCGTTCCGCCACAGGGAGATTCCTGCCCCGACCCAAAACGACGGAAAACGACTCGTCAGACGAGTCGTCTCTCACCATCTCCAGTCTTTTCTCTTCACAAGGCGTGAACAGTCCTCATACACCAGCTACATCCCCACCTGCTCCCGACCCCGCTGCCATCCTCGCCGCCTTATTGACCATCACATCGCTCCCGCCGCCACTCATCCTTGACGACATGGCAGATCTTAATCCCAAGCTCTTCAAGGGCGACGGTATCAGCGAGAATGCGACGGATTTTCTGAACTCCATTTGGCGCCGGAACCTGCTCAGCCCGACGTGGGCGGACGACCAGAAAATCGAGTTTTTTGAGCTCAGCTTGAAGTCCGGCAGCTACGCGAAAAGCTGGTTTAACAAACTCAAAGCCACAGAGAAGGATACCTTCAAAAACCTCGCGGCGGCATTCCAAAAGCAGTGGCCAGAGAAGGAGATGGCAGAGAAGGAGAAGGGCGAGCTGGAGGAGGAACTACTCACTTTGATGCTTCGCCCCGATGATGTCGGCGTGCGCATTGAGGAGGACGGAATTCAGGAGTGGGGTCATGTGCGCTGGGTCATCAAGGCTGCCGAGCTCGCCGCCCGCGTCGAAGACAGCGGCCGCCTCATTCCGCAAGTCCTCAAGAACATCCCCGACTCGCTTCTCTTACGCCTCGGGCCGAAACGCGCGACATGGGCGGAGCTTATTCAGACCGTGAAGGACATTCCCGCAACCGACATAGCCTCCGTTCGCCGGTTAGAAACCCGCCTCTCCGACATGGAGGCCCTCATCGCAGACCTGCAGCAAACTCCCACGCGTGGCCTTGCCACTGCGTTCTCCGGGTTGGCAGCATCATCACCTGCCCGGAACGAACCCGTTCGCCGACTTCTCTTCACCCCGACTCCCGCGACGAACAACACCGGCAACCCACGAATGTACACAAACCGCCCCGATACGGAACGGCTGCGCATGATCCTCGCCAGCCCCATGATCATCCACCCACGCAACACAGCGGGGATGGCTGCATATGCCCAGCAGATGACCGCATACACCCAGAAAAACGGTGCCTGCAAGCCGAGCGAGGAAAGGCCGTACCCATTGACACCGGGCACAGCAGCCGTGGGCTCGGGCGAATGCATCAAGTGCGGCCTCACGGGCCACTTCATCGCCGACTGCAACGCCGCCGAGAACCTCCACATCCCCGAGCCGGAGCTGAAGTGGCGACAAATCGTCCAATCCATCCGCAGCCGCATTGCACGCAACCAAGTCCCCACCGCTGTCAATGTCGTCGGTGACGCAGGGGACGCTGCGGACCAGGACGTATTCGGTTCGGCGGAATATGACCTGCGGGTCATCGAGGAATACCTTCAGAGCCAGGGAAAAGCGGGGGGGCCGTCCGCTTGAGCGAGCGCGTGACGGCCCGAGAGCACCAGAGGAGCAGAGGAGCGGGGGTCCCCGAGCGCGAAGAGGAATCGCTCGGGGACGCGGCGCATGAATCTCGCACGCATACCCCGGGTCGCGGGGAAGGAGTTTTACCACCAGAAGGTGATGCGGAGGTTATCCCAGATGCACATGTAAACACCTACTTGCAATCTCAAGTTTTTGATTTGTACAGTGTGGGAGCATGCGAGAAGGAGAAGAGCATTCCATTTGTGCATGACGTGCTACTACATGGGGATGAAGGAGAGGAGGCTACGCTACCCGCGGTTTTTGACGACGGAGCCATGGCGAATGCCATCGATGAAGACACATACGACTCGCGGAAGGACGAGCTCGGGTCGCTCAGCCCATCGGAGCGCGTGCTCCGCATGGCGAACGGGGTCCTCGTCCGGTCACGTGGAGTATGGAAGGGTGAAGCAGTGCTTGAGGGCGTGCGGAGGCGAGGCAGCTTTGAGGTGTTCCCGAGCGGCGGCGCGTGGTCGGTCCTCTTCGGGAAGCCGCTGCTCGAAGCATTCAGTGCATGGCACGGCTACGAGGAGGACGTCGTCGTCCTGCGCGATGGCAGCGACACGATTTATATCGTGAATGCACACCCGAGGGCGACAGCAACGACAGCTACCGCTGTCATGGAGGAGACAGAGGCTGCAACGCGCGAGACCATCACGGGAGGTACTAGCGCACCTCCCGCGAGGCAAGTCTCCTCGGCTGTACCCCGTGAGCCCGTAGAACGGATTGACCAGCCCACGAACACAGGCCGCAATCTCTGCGCGGAGTGGCGCCAGAGTAACGCACGTCGGAGTGCATGGTGGAGGCCAGCGGCATCGAGTCCAGTCGAGGTCGGAACCGCGCGCGAGAACACAACGGGAGGTAGTAGCGCACCTCCCACGAGGCAAGTCCACGGTCCCTGTACGCTCATTCCAGAGGACAAAGATGAGCACGTTGCAGCAGATACTACGGATACGGCGACGCACCAAGTCTCCACACACCAAACCACACCTTCCCCCGAGCGCAGCAAGCTCGTTACAGTCGGGCCAGCGCGGACGAAACCCACACGAGCGGGCAGAGCGGAGCGACAGCGCAGAGAGACTGCGATGGCGGCACGCAAGAAGGAGGAGCAAAAGGGGGTAGCAAAGACCCCCGTGAGGCGAGTGGCATTGTTGTCTCGGTGCTCTGCAACCCTAGGTGATGCACAACCTGCAGAGGAGGAGAAGACAGCACTCAAGCCGAGCGCACAGCGGTGAAAGGCGATAGCGGAGCGGAGAGAGCAGCGACAGAGAAGGGGGGAGGAGATTGAGAGGAGCGAGGCAGCAGAGCAGCGACAGAGGGCCGCTGAAGCGAAGCTGCTGCTCACGACGTTGGTGGGCGAGCGCGGCTCGCAGCGCCCACGGCAGACGAAGGACGAGAGAAGAGCGTGGCGGAGGATGAAGGCTCTGGGCCAAAACGGGCACGGTCACGTGTCACAAAGCACGACAAACTCAAGGGGGAATTCGCAATCCCCCTCGAGGGAAGTCCCACCTCATATTGACCTCGTCGCGTTCAACGTTACTGATACCAACGGATGCAGAATGCCGAGACGCGCATACCGACCACAGTCCCAAAGCGGTACATGGCCGAAAACAGCTGAGCAAGAATTTCCGGGGGAGCAAGTCCCAGAGTCATCGATTCAACGCGCGGGACACTTAGGGGGGATTTCGCGGTCCCCTCCTAGGGGAGTAAAATTCAATCAGAAGAGGAAAATACCGCCGTATATTGATGCCCACATCGACAGCCGATTACCACAACTTCGCGACGGAGTGCCAAATCTCGGTGAACCCGAGCCGGACTGGACGGAAATTTGGCATCTAGATGATGCCGCGGGCCGTTCTAACGAAGATCCAGGTGTCAAACAACCTGAATCCGCGGGCAGTGTGGATAGAACACTCTTCACGAGGAAAACTAATCCCCGTGACAGTCGGAGAATGGCTGAGGTAAAGCGACGAATAACCGTTGGGAAAGACCTATCCGAAGCGGAGCGGCAGCAGGTCGACGCACTCCTTGACGAGTACGTCGACGTCTTTGGCCTGTCAATGAGCGAAGTGTACGCCGTCCCGGGTGCCGAGCACCGGCTCGATGTGCCTATGGGGGCATCCTTTAAAACCAAGGTTAACCAACGACCGCTGAGCCCTCCACAGCGAATTTTCTTCAACACTGTCCTCGACGAGATGCTCGACGCCGGCGTCATACGCCCCATTAACCCTGCGGACGTAAAATGCTGTGGTTCCACAACCCTGGCGCAGAAGGCCCACAACGGGGGTGGCCTGTCTATCGAAGAACTACAGCGTCGCGTCGACGACCAATGCATAGCCGGTGGCTTCGCATCTGCGTTTGACACAGAGTGGGAAGGCACTCCAACAGTTGCCAAGCCCTCGGACGCACCCACGGAGAAAAAGTGACGCGTCTGCCAGAGCTTCAAAGCTCTGAATGACGTGACGAAGGTCGCCCCGGTACCCCAGGGCGATATTCGGGCCAAGCAGCAGCGCCTCAGTGCCACCGCTGGGTGCACACTTTCGACTTCGCGTCCGGATTTTATGCGTGCGCGATACGCGAGGAAGATCAGCCATACATCTGCTTCTACGTGGAAGGCCGGGGGTACTTCTGCTATCAGCGTATGCCATTCGGGCTTACTGGCGCACCTTCGACATTTGGTAATATGACCGTCACTGAGCTGGGCGACCTCGTGGGTAGCCTCTTCGAATTATTCGTTGACGATGGAGGAATGGGTGTGGACGACTTTGACAGCTCGCTCGCCGAGTTACACGTCTTGTTCACTCGATGCAGGGAGCGAAAGCTAACACTCTCGGCTGCGAAGTCTCAGTTCTTCGTAACGGAAGCCACTTTCGCCGGCGCTCGTGTGGGTCCCGATGGTATTAAACCGGATCTGACGAAGCTCACCGCCGTCGTCGATTGGGAGACACTGGGGTAGTGTCTCTCTCGGTAGTCGCCAGAGGATCCAGCAATGTCGCGGTGCGTGGATGAAAGCAAGGACGAATGTGTCTACAACATGCGCAAACAGGTGACTAATCGGTCCGATAGCCCGTGATCCCGCCTCGGCGCACTAGCGCAACACCGCGGGACCTTCAGAACCTTGGCGCGTTTTTGGGCCTGACAGGATATTTCCGAAATCTCATCAAAGGCTACGCGAACATAGCTCAGCCGCTCACAGACCTCATCCGCGCCGCTGAAGTCCCGCGTAAACGAGGCAAAGGTGTGTATCGACGCACTATGAAGGGCCACGCACTTGCGACCGTATGGGGCCCGAGAGAGCAGCGCGCCTTCTTGGCCCTCAAAATAGCGCTGACCCAGGAGCCTGTTCTCAAAGGTCCAAAGTTTGACGGTACCCCGTTTATTGTTACAACCGATGGCAGCAAATACGGCTTCGCAGGCATGCTTTCCCAGTGGCATGTCACGGTACACGCAGATGGCAAGGAAACCAAGTGTCTACATCCCGTCGGCTTTGCATCAAACAGAACTTCCATGTCTGAGGAGCGGTATAAACCGTTCCTGCTTGAATTCGCTGCGCTGAAATATAGCCTCGATAAATTCTCAGACGTCATCTGGGGATTCCCCGTCGAGCTCGAAACAGATTGTCAAGCGCTCCGCGACCACCTGCTCAATGATAGATTGAACGCCACGCACGCGCGCTGGCGGGAAGTGGTCACTGATCATCAAATCATTGATGTCAGGCACCGACCCGGCAAAGGGAATGTAGTTGCGGATGGACTCAGCCGGAAGTTCGTCGGCGTGCCGCTAGCAGGAGGAGATGGTCACAAATGGACAGTGTGCGAGGACTGGGAAGCCCGCACCGGGCTTGCACATGCATTTTTCCACGTCGCCGAGGAGTCGCAATATTCTAACCTGCTCGACAGATTTAAAGGTGAGAACATCTTTAAGCAGGTTATCGAAGCGCTGCTCGAGCTGGACCACGGCACGTCCCCGCGAGCGACGACGTGCGCGGCACCGCGCGCTTGATTATCACATCGACGAAGGCAAGTTGTGGAAGCTTGGCCAGAAATCTGTGCGCGGACGAGATCGGGTAGAGTGCATGACTAAACTCGAGGCGACGGAGTTAGCGCGTCAGGTACACAAAGAAAATGGACACTTCCACTGCGACATGATCAAGGTCCAGCTGCTTGACCACATCTACAGCCCCGGCCTCGACCAATCGATCGTGACGGCGATCAACGAATGCGGGCGTTGCAAAAATTTTGGCGCACGGCACATTCAGTTGCTCCTCGAACCTATAACGCGACAGCATCCCTTCGAGCTCATGGTGGGGGACACACTGTCCATGCCGCGCAGAAAAGGGGGTTACCATAAACTATCACTGCAAATGGACACTTACTCACAACGTTTGTGGGTTAAGAAGCTTACCTCCGCGGCAACCGGTACAACAACGTGCAGAACGCTCGGGGATATCTGGGGCAGCTTCCGAGCACCAGAAGCATTCATGTGTGATGGCGGTCTCGAGTTTGATAACGCGCAAGTACGCACGTTGTGCGAAGAAGCGGGCGTGGAGTACCACATGGTGGCGGCATACTCTCCGTGGGTGAATGGCCTGCTAGAGGGCATGAACTCCAAGCTCTTGGGGCGACTGAAACGCCTGTGCATGCCGGACCTCGGGGAGGACGAGTACGAGAAAATGGGGTGGGCGGACTTACCAGAAAACTGGCCCGATCACCTCAACGCCGCAGTTCTCGCGCTGAACAACCGCATTTTGCCTGCACTGAAATTTTCCCCAGATGAACTACTCTTCGGCTTGGTTATTAACACAGTGTCAACGCCAGTGGAAGACGCCATCTCCCCCGTTGACAGTGCCGACGCGGGGCTGCAGATGGCGTACATGGGGCAGCTCCGACTTGATGGATATGCCGAGATGGTCGACCACGCGGTTCGGAGGAAAGCACAATTTGATAAAAAGGTCATGGCCCGAGCACCAAAGGCCGTTATATTCAAGACAGGGTCGCTCGTACAGGTATACAATACCGACTACGAGGCCGGGTCAATGTTCCTGGTCGAGCACAAGATGGTGCCAATGTGGTCGGCACCCCGGCGTGTCACAAGCCGCTCCAGGAACTCCTACAAGCTTCAAACACTGGAGGGATTCCCTATCGCGGGATGCATCAGCACCAGACACCTGCGACAGTTCGTACCGAGAAGAACCACAATTTTGCACGAGCTACAAGCGGAGTGGATGGAAGGCTTGGCGGAGCTAGGGAGGGAGGATGTTGAGGAAGTGGATGAGGAGGAAGGGGCTCCCAGGCAGCAATGGCACCACTTTGCCGAGGAAGAGACGTGAACGCAACGAGGACGCCGCTAAAACTTGTGGGGGGTACATGCACTAGTGCATCAGGCTTGGCGTTCGGAGAGATCGGTGCGGTGGCTGTGCCATGGTCGTGTTAGGATCACACATCGTAGTCGATCACATTCCATTCTTGGCATCCACCGTCGCAGATTCCTTCTGCACCTGCATTCCACCGCAGCGCCGAGCCGACCGACTACCAGACGGAGATCCTGCGGATCTCACGTCTCCAGTGTCAGCATCTCTGTCGAGCACCTCTTTTCTGAAACACACTCTGTCTGACGCTCGGTCGTCCATGACCGCGGAAACAGCATCCGTGGATATCGTTACAAAGGAGTGGTTGAAGTCGGGGCTTGCTGAGGGGGTGAACTACACGGATTTCATCAAAATCAACGAGAAGTAGAATATATTTGAATATATTCATATCATATTCGTATCCAACAGCCTCGATATGAATACGATACACTAAGAATATGATATGGGGCCCTCATGTTGAATGTGATATGGATATGAATATGATACGGAATTTTCGTTTTCATATCATATTTTGGCCAGCACTAGTATGCCTGACTGCCATCCTGGGCAGACTAGGAAGCTGGGCACTTGGCAAATATAAGGATGAACACTCAAAAATATTGAGGGCTCAGACTCGGGGGAGGGAGTAGGACCTCTGAGGCCAGTGCATGCCAAATTGGGGGGCAGAATGATGGGTTGGTTGAAAGTTGTGGTGTGTTTGATCGCAGGCCAGAGGGTGAGAACATCATTTTCTTAACCCCGAGCAACCATCTCGCCCATTTCTCCGCCAATTCCTGGTCAATCCTGGACTTCGGTGGCTCGTTCTTCTCGCCTGATTGCAGGCTTTCTCTCGGGCATAGAAAATCCTTAGGAAATGTCCTCCTTCTGGTCCAAACTCTGGCAAATGATTGTGATATGACCTTGAGTACGACAACCCGACAACCCGCATATCAAATGATCCTTCGACACCATGAGGCTAGCACTTGGCATGGGTTATACTGACGATAGAAGGTTTAGTTGAATAGGTGCTATGTAATTCTATATGTCTTGTGTGTCTCTTAATGTCGTCTGATAGATAAATTACCCTAATTTCAGTGCACACAGTGTACAAATGTCGGGTTCTCAACAGCATCCTTTGGGGATAGAGGGGAATATTTAAATATGTTTATAAGAAGTATATGTTACTGCCTGCAACTTATTTGGGCCATCCCCATCCTCTCACTGGTGCGTGGCCCTCGTTTGTTTGGCTGGGTGGGTTCTGCAGCTCATACCTCTCATACTCAGCACCTTAAACTATGACTTGTATGGTTCCATTGTGTCATTTCAAGGTTCATATTGAACCATTCGAGTCCCTTGAACATGTTTACGCACCGCGAGGCCATCTATTGAGCCTGCGACAACGAATTTGCGGGGTGCCCAGATACCCCATCTATTGCCTTTTTGGGAGTTTTGACCAAAAGAAATTCGCCACACAGGCAAAACGCCACCGAAATTGGCGCAAATGTGCTTGACTTGTTCACAGGATGTATGCCTTCCATTTGAAGCCCTCGGGCTCTCTGAAATCCCTTGTTAATAGCCTAAAATGTCTAAGGTGCCCAGGATCCCAGCGCGTGATAGTAGGTAGGGGCGGGATGGGCCGGATGTGGGTGGTATTGGACGCCGTGGTGTGGAGTGGGCAGAAGTGGGTGTCTGAAGGTGCAGTTTTTCTGGGCACCGGCCGGATGTGGGCGAGATAGGGGGCATGGGTTCAGCTTTAATCCAGTGGGTGGTGGTGGGAGGAGGCGACCATCCGTGTGGGGCAGACGTTGTGGGACGTTGTGGGCTGATTATGCATCAGGGCAAGAGGTGAGCGATAGTACAGATCCTGACACAGACCTGGCAAAGTCGGGAACACGTGAAATGGGGGGGGGTACGTCATCGTTTTCATTGAGGAAAGAGAGTTTCGGAGAGCATTGGACCGAGTCCAAAACTTTGCGATGTCATTGTGTTTTTGTGCCGAAGCTTGCTGATCGAAACCACAAAATGAATGTAAAATGTAGCGTGTTCGTTGCTATAAGAAATAAAATATTCTGAATATGAAGAGAGACATATTATATGTGAAAATGGGGAGTCTTGCAAATTTTGAGCATTATCGGGCCGGGATTGAAGTCACGGTGAGAAGTTCAGGGTTTAGACCATTGAAAGTCAGTCGGAGATATCGGACTTCCCAATTTGGGGGGGTTGTCAAAGAGGTCTGTGTCTGATCGTGAATGATCGCTCACCTCTTGCATCAGGGGCGCGTAAGCAACCCACAAAAAAGTCTTGGCACTGCCCACGCGATTGAACGCTTGGACTGTTTTTGATGACTTCTCTCATCTCTGCAGCAACGGAATAATTCAGATCTCGGTGAGTTCATCACCCAAAAATATGAGTTATATATGGACGGGTAGGTCAGAATGTCGCGAAAACGATCATGTCAAATTCCCGTAGATTTAATTTTTAATGCGGGCAATATAAGCACGAGTTGAATTTGTCTGGAAATTTCAGACAACCTGACGATGTTGGGGGTGCAGACCCTTCAATATGAGTTCATTGAACTTGAAACTTGAGAATTGAGACCTTATGAGGTAGGAAATCATGGCAATGCACAGCAACCCAAAGGGAGTTGGTTTTTCTTTTTGGAGTTTGTCTGGCAGGTCATCCAGCAGTGTTTGAAAATTTGGGCCCTTTTATGGCACTGTGGGGAGTTTTTTCCTACAGGATGGGGTTACTAGGATATGAATCCAGGTCTGTGGGGTAGATGAGGGGCAGCATACCCCAATTTACAAAAAAAACCAAGTGGAATGGATTATCCAGTGGCTGGCCCACCAAGATCCCGCTTTGCGGGGTCGCACACACTAGGTCGGCGTCGGGGACATTGTCACCACGGACATAGCTGTCACGGAATCTATTTGTCGGCGTCATCAGCGTCGGCAAACACAATGTCTGCGGCAATAATTTTGCCCATTAAATTTTGCATTATTCGTCGAGCGCAATTGACGCGTCCATACTGACAATTCAGTCAGATTATAGGCTCGAGGGCCTCAATTCAATGTTCATTTCTCTATCGACTGACTACCACTGTACTATAGGGCACGACTTACCATACTATGGCTTACATTGGGCTTGAAACGGACATAGAGTTTGAAACAGCCGTCGCTTGAGCTCATTTCTCAACGGATTCCCTCCGGATTTCGCGGAAATTTAACCGACATATATTCCTCATAGGAATCCCAAAAAGATCAAGGGGTTCCATCCAAAACTGAGAGAGATACCACGAAGGTGGCCATCAGCCCAGTGAATCAAGTTTAAAATATCGTATTTCTCCGCTCCCTCTTCACCGATCCCTTCCGGCTTTCATATATAGACTCTTTACACAGAATAGAACATGCTACAAAAAATCCGAAGCGAAAAGGGGCAGGACACCTCGATGCCGTGTAGACATCGTTTTGACCGTGACATTTTAAACTCCGACCGTTGCTGGGCTTTCTGATAGATCACGTTTTTTCCGAACACGATCACGCTTCTTCTCTACGTGCGCGTTGATGCCCACAGCCGCGGCGCTACACGACCCAAATGCGCATGAAGATCTCGAAAACAGATACCGGCAGGCATGCCTCATCCTCGGCGAGATGCTCAAGCCCAACATCAAGAAGATCAGCCTTGAGCTTGGTCTTCCTTACGGTACTCTGCACAATTGCTTCCTGCGTCTCACACGTCCTGCCAAAGAAGCACACAAAGCCCAAATGCTTCTTTCCCCAGCTCAGGAGCAGGCCCTCGTCGAGTGGCTTCTCTATCTCGCTTCCACAGGCCACCCTGTGTGTAAACGAGTGGTCAGGCATTATGTCCGTGATGTATGCGGCAAACGACCGAGCAAGGGCTGGCTCGTTATGTTTCTCAAATGGCATCCGGATATCAAACTTGGGAAGGCTTCTGGTCTTGATCCTCGGCGTGCTCAGGCATTCAACCGTCCTGTCGTTGGGGGTTACTTCGAGATGTTGCAGAAGTTGGTCGAGGAACACAATATCCCGATCGAGAACATCTACAATATGGACGAAAAGGGTGTCCAGCGAGGGGGTGGAAAAAAGAGCAGTTCTCGAAAATACTTTGTTCCGAGGCAGTCCTGGACCAACTACAAGTTTCGGAGCGCCAATCTCGATCTCATTACCATCATTGAGTGTGTTTCGGCCGACGGCGCCTCCCTTAAGCCTGGATTTGTGTTCTCGGGGAAAGAGTTCTGTCCCGAGTCGTTCCAAGTGGATCCTGAGATTACGTATGTTCTGTCAAATATTTTTGGCGCTCCATCCGCTGATTGACTACAATCTAGTATTGCGATGTCTGTCAATGGATGGACAGATGACTTTCTTGGGACCGAATGGTTTAAGAAGTCGTTTGTACCTCAGGCTACTGCAGGGAATAAGTTGGGGAAGCCTATTTTGCTCATCTGGGATGGCCACGGATCCCACGAGACCTCCGAGATTCTCTGTTACGCTAAGGAACACAATATTATCCTTGTGTCTCTTCCACCGCATACAACACACATGCTCCAAGTGCTGGATGTCGGCGTCTTTGGCCCGTTTCAACGTCGCTGGATCGAGTGTTGCGACGAGATTGTCGAGGACACAGGGGAGGAGATGCGCAAAGAAGATTTCATCAAGGAATATATGGAGTCGGAGTCATGGACGTTCGTGACGAATGTTTCAAGGAATCAACAATCATCTCTGCCTGGAAGTCCTGCGGCAGCTGGCCAATTAATCCCGACATCTTTACTGATGCTGACTATGCTCCAAGCATTCCCTTCTCCACGGCTGCACGCGACTTTCCCTCCTCGTTCCCTTTCGATCCTGCACACCCGATATACCTCCCGAATGGGATTGTACCCGAATCCTATGCCTGGTCCGACATGGATGATTTGGAGGGTGAAGACAACGACTCAGAAAATCGTTTTTCGGCGCCATATCTCGTCTCTCATATGCCGAGTATTGTATATTCATCATCACTGTCCACAGCATCTCTTTTGACCTCATCGCCAGCCACTGTTTCTTCCTCTAGTTCTGTGCCCTCGACCACTCCTTCAGGTCGCCCGAAGCGCTCGTGTAACCAATCCGCTGATTCCCGAGAGGCAATGCATGCCAAAATCTCGTTACAGCAGTCACATTCGGCAGAATATGTTGCTGGTCTCGAGTCACGAGTGGATTACCTCACGACACATTGTGTCATGGCTGGCCAGCAGATCATGAAGCTGAAGCGAAAGGAGAATATGCATGCTGCTAAGAAGAACGGTCGGCCAAAGCTGAACTGCGAGGCGCGCATACTGATTTCTGATGAGGGTCAAAAAATGGCAGAGGAGCGTGACCAAGCGGCGCAGGACAAGGAGACAGAGCGGCTGCGAAAAGAAGCGGAGAGGGCCGAGAAGGAGGCTGAGGAACAGCGTCAGTGGGAAACGCTGAACGAATTAACAGTCTTCCGTGGTGCTATTTCGACAAAGACCAAGCCACAACTCAAGGATCTCGCGTACGCCCTCAAAATTTCGATGGACGGCACGGGCAAGGAGCTCACGGCCCGTATCAACACCTTCTTTGACACATACCCGGAGAAGCGAACAGAACCTCGGTTTGCTGGCATCTTCAACCGCTCCCGAGCCCCCGTCAACGTCAACGAGCAGTCAGTACCATTGCCTTTCACCAATGTCACCAACACTATTGCGGGCCCATCCCACGGGCCATCATTCTATCCACATGTTGATGCAACTCACTCCCAGCACATTCCCCACTACGATGCCTACCCGTTCAACTTTCCTGCTACACTGGATGATGCCGGCCTTTTCTCAGGCGGCAGCTTTGATGATAATTCACTCTATAATCTGTACCCATACCAAGACTCTTATACTTGATGTACTTACTTACTCTGACATATAGTCCAAAAATTCGTGTATAATTCATAATATAGTTCTACCAAATGTCATCCTTTGGATCCATATCAGCCTCCAGGTTCTGTTCCACCAACTCCTCAATCCCTCTCAGGATGTCCCGCACCACGTGCAGACACTCATCTACGTGATCTCGTGAGTAGGGGAGTATGAATCTTTCCCGTTTAGCTTCGCGCAGTGTGGCCAGAACGTGACGGAAAGGCAGCTCGAGCTTCTCGTAGAGCTCTCCGGCTTGAGTCCGACGGTCAGCAATGCGCTGATCCATTTCATCTTCCCGATTCACGTAATGTTGCTCGGTCTCGGGTGTTTCGGGTTGAGCTTCCCCGGGGAGACTAGCATTGGGGTTGGGAGGTGTGGTAGGTCTGTGACGGTATAATGAGCAACGGCAATTCATGTTGTGCGACAATGGCATACGCAAGTGGCGGAAGCTCGCCAGTCTTGCCGGAATTCTGCCGATACCGAGCGATGTCTTTTCCCTCTTCCGCCAGGCGCTCATCAGGCGTCGGAGGGAGCTCGACATCAGGATTGAGATATCTAAACAGCTCTTGGGTGCTTACAGATTCCATGCCAAAGTGGAGCCGTTACTCGGCGCGTCGGACTTTAAAATCAAAATGTGACCATTTGTGACATGTTCTTTCATACATCTCTGGCCGACGCGTCCTACCCCGTTTCGCTTCGGATTTTTTTGTAGCATGTTTTATTCTGTGTAAAGAGTCTATATATGAAAGCCGGAAGGGATCGGTGAAGAGGGAGCGGAGAAATACGATATTTTAAACTTGATTCACTGGGCTGATGGCCACCTTCGTGGTATCTCTCGCAGTTTTGGATGGAACCCCTTGATTTTTTTTGGGATTCCTATGAGGACTATATGTCGGTTAAATTTCCGCGAAATCCGGAGGGAATCCGTTGAGAAATGAGCTCAAGCGACGGCTGTTTCAAACTCTATGTCCGTTTCAAGCCCAATGTAAGCCATAGTATCAGTGTTCGCCCTAAGGGCCTTAAATCGGGTTGGCCGGCTCCTTAAGGCCTTAATCTTAAGGGCCCTTAAGGCCTTCGATAAAAGAATTCCCACGGTATTTGGCACAGCCGAAATATCAGAATTAACCTATGTACTCCTCGTCTGAATCGACCTCAATGGCCCCATCATCGGGGAATGTGTCCTCAATCTCATCTGCCAACGCCTCCATGAGAATCTCCTCCTCCTCCATCGCGCGCACTGACGGCTTACGAGTACGGGGCTTCTCTGCCCCTCCGAATAGGGCCTGTAGCGTCATTGGCTTCCATGTCGGGAGCCGTTTTAGAAGCTGAGGCGAATATCGCTGCAGCGACACAGTAGTCGACATCGGCAGGGGGATGGCAGCGGAAAAATGAAAATTTGAAAATTGTACACATGATAATTTAAGGCCTTACTAAGGTCGGGACGCTGGGCCGAAAAATTTTAAGGCCTTAACTAAGGCCTTAAGTAAGGCCTTAAGGGTTAAGGCCTTAGGCCTTCAGGCGAACACTGCATAGTATCGACATGAAAGTTAAGAACAAGAGTGAAAGATTCCCACGGGTCTCAATGCCGACAGCATGACTTGTCGAGTCTCGGAGAAACTATAACCCTAACCCCATAGTTTCTCCGAGACTCAACACGGCAAGTCCGGCTCGAAGTGGGCGTAGCACAGCTTTTGCTTCTTGCTCTTGACCACCAAGTCCAAAGTCGGGCTTGAGGGTCGGGGGCAGGGGAGGCCAACGACGGCGGCGGGTGTTGACAGGGGGGTGGGGAGGGTTGAGTAGAGTACATTTACCTAGTAGATAGCTCGCCAGGAGTAGAATAGCGCCGTGGAGACCAAAAAAAGTTTTGAAGCGAAGAACAAAGGGAGCGATGACCAAGCCAAAAAGAGTGAAGCGTAAGAAAAATCCAGGCCTGGGCACGGAGGCAGGGGCACAACCAAGGATGGGCGGGACACGAAAAACAAGAGGCGTGCCCGTTATTTGGAGATATTTGCTTCAATTCCTCATAATTAGTTTGCGCACTACATACTTACGGTCTTCTAATCTACATTCTACAACATTCAACATTCTTATTCCGTAGCTTAGGCCAACTGACTTTGAATTAAGAATGGTTGAATGGGATTAATCACCTAAGGGATTTAAAGTTGTGTAGTGCTTTTGGGATTATATGCTAATGAGTTCTGTGGGACAAAAACTCGACCCCAAGTAGGCATTTGGATATATGAACACCTGGTCAACATCGCGAACTGTGTTGTCGGCATTTCCCGAGTCATATGACCGTGTGCCACACTTTAGAGGATGTGTCGCACTTGATGTGCCGCACTTGGCAACAATGTGCCGCACTTGACAACAATGTGTCGCACTTACAGTACAAGCGCCGCAGATTGAGGGCGTGTGTCGCACTCTGTATGTGTTGTGTACGCCGCATCTGATCAATCCCGAAAATTTGAGCGTTTTTCGGGTCCGTGGGCGGAGATTTACCATTTTTGGACGCTTATGTCACCTTCGGCTAGCCCGTCCGGACAAAATCCAGGCAATCTGCCCAGAAACCTGTCCAGACAAAAATCGGCCAATCGGCCAAGGTTGGTACCTAGCCTTCCGGCCATTATCAGAGGTAGTGCTGTCCAAAAATATGACACTGGTTGAGCATTTCAATTTTTTCACCTTCTTTTTCAGTGAAAAATGTTGTTTATTTTTCAGACATTTTTCACTGAAAAAGAAGGTGAAATTTTTAAAACTTTTTCAGCACTTTCTCAATTCAAGGTGAAAAATTCGAAATAAAATAACAAAGTGATGAAAATGTTTTGAAATTTTCACCTGCTTTTTCAGTGAAAAATGTGTGAAAAATAAACGACATTTTTCACTGAAAAAGAAGGTGAAAATTTTGAAATGTTCAACCAGTGTGATATCAAATAATATGATATGATTAAATATGAGATAATACGGATATGATATGGCTCAAGACATAGATGGACGATATGGGGGAATATGATATGATATGATATGCATATAATATGATATGCCAAACAGGATATCATCATATTTTTTTCATATTCTTGGCTTCCAGTCAAACCTTTGCACAGGAACAATTCAACACCTAATTCTGTCACTGTTTATTTCTTCTGCAGAGCAATGCAAGGCCATGCTGAGAGGAAGAAATCAATGTTGTTTGTGGGTATGGATGAAGTCGAGTTGCACTTGGGTTGAATTTCTCCAGTTGAGCCCGGATTTGATGATCCACTTGGATGGTGTAAGATATGCTGTCGTGTTTCAATACTTGTACTTGGGATAGCTCAATCTGTGCACTAGCAAAAACAAGGGCACAATGTTGACTGTACTACACATAGCAAGGGATATTCTTGCCATTCCTGTGGTTAGCTGTGGAGCACCTTTTTTCAAGCATGAAAGTGATATGAAACACACCTTGAAGGACAATCAAACATCAATGAGTACCGAAAACTCCTCTATGTGTATCATCACAAAGGTAGGCGGGTAGGTAGCATGGGATTGATTGAAGTCACGGCTCAGTGTGGGTCTGAACTACCTGGAAGTCATAAATATTCACGAATAATCATATCATATTCATATCATATCAGATATCGCAGAATAAATATACGGAAGATATAATACAGATATGATACAGCCCCGAGGATGGTGATATGATATGCATATGATATGATACATGATTTTTCGTATTCATATCATATTTGGACAGCACTAATCAGAGGTCCTCTGTTTATCCAGAGACAGCCACGTCTTTTCTTATATAGATAGATACCCCCGATTGAACTTGACTTCTGCTGAACCAATTCCGACATACTGTACCATTTCGACCATAGGTTCAGTCACAGGTCACATGCGGAGTTTAACTGAACTTAAACAATGAAGGTCACAGGTCACAGAAGGGTTTGAATGCTTGGCCGTTTCGTTGCAGCCCAGGCTCAAAAAACGGGGTTTTTTAGTTGTGCTCTGTGCTCTCGGGGCTCTTGCGAGTACTTCCATTATGTGGATCATAAAAACAGAAGGAGTAATGATTATTTCCGAAAAATGCACTACCTAATGCTCCTCCCACATTATATCCTGGAATTGGCTCGGTTTCTTGATGGTATGCTTGGAGCGGCTAAGTGCTAGGGGAAGATCATCCACAATCACGTCCAAATCAGCATCCTCTGCTGCTCCGATTCAAACAAGATTTTTGTCAGAGTCGAGCTTGAATCCGTCAGGCAGATCCGCAGCACCGCGTGACACAACGTGGTTGATGACCACCTGAGCCAGGACGTCGCTTTCGTCATTGTACGTCAGATCCTCTTCGTCTTTACTGAAGAGGTCTTCATTCTCAATCTCCTCGGGGGGTGTGGTCAAGCCGGTGAGCTCCAGATGGAGGGTAGGATTCGTTTTCGGGAGATCACGAAGTGCAGCAAGGGCAGCAGGAGAAGTTAAACTGACCTGCGAACAATTGAAGGGCCCGACTGCGCAAAGCTCGAAAGACTGTAGTATTCTTGATGAGACGTAAAATAACAATGTGAATACGGAAGAAATACCTTTAATGTCAAGTCTTTATTGTTGCACACATGAAATGCGTCCACAATCCATCCGATACAGCGATTTCGTAAGGTACCGCGTGTGGTGTCGAGCTTGAGAATTGTCGGGTCAACAGCTTCTTCTCCCTCCTCTGGCCGGAGCAGCGCAGAAGCTTCCTCAACGACATCCCTGTGAGCTGAACATTTCATGCTCTGCTTCATCGGCCGTTGCACTCTGACATCAAGTGGCTGAAAGAGACCAGTGCATCCACCAGGAACGAAGCAGAGGAGAATTGTGGGATGGTTTTTCTTGATCCAGCCACGGAACTCGTCGGATCTGTGAACGGACCAGCAATCAATTTTCCAAAGTGAACATTGCATAGCAGGGAGTTTCAATTCTTCCTTCTTTCGATCAAAGTATGGTGCGATGATGTCTTCAACAAGTGTCCTCATCGTTATCTGCGTCGACCAGTACTTGCCATTCATTGATGATTCAAGTTTGAACCCGAGGGATTCAGCTTCGCTATACCCTCTGGATCCAGGGCGAGGCAACGAGGCTGGAGTTTTACCGCAAAAGACCACCTGCATCAGCAGCATCTCTCTGCTTGCAGAGATTGAAGGCACAAGCGTGAAAGCCCGCTTTTCCTCCTATCCCACCGTCGCAACCTGCTTCTCGCCCTTCTTGTTCCACGTGGATTTCGTGCCCTGCTGATAGATAGCCTGAGTCTGATCTGTGTTAACGCGGAGTTCGGCAGGTATGGCGTGATCGAGGATCATGATAGCCTCACGCAAAAATGCAGCTGTCAAAACTTACTCGTGGTTTGTGGGAATCTTTTGCGCTGCACATGTTGCACAACGCATACTCCATCCCATCTTGCTTTGCAAAAACTTGCGAACAAAAGATTCCGAGCAGCGGAACTGGCTGCCGTCCAAAGTGACACCGCTCAAAAGGTGCGGCTGCTCTTGTTGAATGAATGCAACCATGATTCCCCAAATAGTGACGAGGGTAAGAGCAGTGCCTATTGCGCGAAGCACCTCCAGATGACGGATGATTTTAGTGCACAACTCTGGGTAGGAGTGCTGAATGAAATGATCAGGTGTCGGTTCAAACTTGGTATAAAATGAAACTTATAAGGATCCCGGCACGAGTCGATTGACCGCCAGGCGCCGCACTGGAAGGAATCTTGTCAAGTATGCTATCCTTCCACTTGAATGTACCATTCTCTCTAGATCAATCCACCGACCAATGACCTGTGACGTGAGATTTTCGAACACATCAGGCGCAAAAAGCTTAGCTTGACGGTAAATTTCGGTCGCACTCCACGGTCTCCCAGCCTTCAACACTGCAAGTTCGATTAGAGGAAAGATGAGGGGATTGTGCCAGTTGACACGCTTGGCAACTGTTGGTGCGTTCTCAGGCTTCCTCTTATGCCCCTGGGGTTTATTGTTCTTTTTTGCGCATTCTATGAACTGTCGCCGGTGCCGAGAGTCTTCGGCAAGCTTAGAGGATGAGGCAGAAGGACCTTTGTCATGGTCTTCAAGCTCGATGATCTTCTGTTGAACATACACACGAAATTAACGCAGACACAGTACTGGGCAGTTGAGCTTACACGATTGCAGCCAGCAGTGGCTGGTACCCAGCCAGATGCAATCTTCGCATCCCTGAGTCTAGTCCAGCTTCTTCGCTTCCTCTCTGCCGCGTCAGCAGTCATTTTTAGCTTTGCTTCGAATTTTGCCTCGCGTTCACGTGCCTCCCAAACCTCTCGATTATCTCGCAGCCTCTCCCATTCTCGGGCAATATTTGCCTCCTTCTCCTCCTGCGTAGCAACTTTGAAAAAGCTCCCCAGTTTCGACTGTTTCACTGAACGTTGTTTACTTGTGGCCAAATCGGGCTCCGGGTCATGCCTTGTCACCGTTTTCGTACTGCCAAATACGTCTGCCAAAGCCGGGATACCACCGCGATTCTGATCTGAAGGCTGGTGATGAGCCGGTAGCTCGGATTCAAACCGGAGCGGTGGAGGAAGGCTACGTTCAAGTGTAACCTCACGGAATCTCTTTTTCTCGGGGCTCGCAGTGGGAGTAGGCTCATCCGGATGACCTTCGGTATGCTTCAAAGTGTTGGACTCCAGTTTCAGTGCTAGGAAACTGAATTTGGCCGCAAATGCAGGCGGCGGCGATAAGATCCCCATCGGCTCCATATGTGCTTGTTGTTCCCACACAGCCGGTGCCTCGTTATCTCCCTCGTCCATGTCTTCCTCCTCATCCGCGATCTATGGGACTAGGTGTCAGACTCGATCGCAATCCAAACACAAATGGGATGTACTCTATCCAGAATCCCGTTCGCAATCCTATTGAACATCTGGAGCCGCCCTTTTACAACATCTGCTTGTTCCAGAAAAGGTGTCGCGGGATAGACGGCTCGTTCAGCGGCCTTTCCAGCAAACATACCGCAGGAATAGCCGTCGGTTTGCATCGACGTAGGGAGAGTGCCAAACCTGATGACGTCTGCAGTATGTTTCGATCCCCACCACTCGTAGGCCTCGCGGAGCGGGGGAGGGATCTTTTCCCCGAACGAGTCTCCATATCATAGCAGGCGTGAGGGCCCATCTACCTCGATTGTAGTCCAATGCTTCTTCTTGTTATGAACCCCGAGGTGAGTGATAGTAACCAGTCGTTCCCCGTGCATGAACATGTCATTTCCCAGAGTGCGTAGCCATCACATTCCCGAAGATCCCTCGTAATCGAGGGTCTCACGGTCCTTGAAAGCTGCCGTGACTTTGGCAGTGAATTCCACCACCTCGACCCGTACAGATCCAACAAGTTCTGGTTCGCTCGTTATTTTTTCCCGCAACATCTCCAGCATATCGTTCTCATCCGTGCTACTCAACCATTCCGGACCAAGGTATCGCCAGAAAGTATGGATTGGGCTGACATCAGAAAGCCCTCGTTTGGACCCATTCCAAGGCAGAATACCAAGCAGCCTGCTGGTTTCTGTTGCATGCTTCCGTACGTCCGAATTCTTCTTGTGCCCCATCTGTTTTTTAACCCAATCCCTTGCATCATTCCACGGCTTTCGGACATGTAGTCTGATGTCGATTACGTCGTTCCAGAACGAAATCAGCCACAACGGGAAGTGAGTCAAGGCGTCACCAGAGATGTGGCCGTACTTGACCGAGGTGTAGCCATCGAGCCACGCTTGCTTTCCGTCCTGAATAAGCCGACGAATTACGGTGATGGGGGGCATGTCCAGATGGTGCAGACAAATGATCATGGATGCGTTGACAGCATCGGGAGCTTGATTGCTGAAGAAGCCGGATGTATCAGAAGCGTTCTGAACGGCGCTTGTGGGGCGCGGCAGCGTGAAGTAGACGACAGCATGAATGGATATCGAAAATTTTGCCGGCTGCCGGCATATCATATGCCGGCAGCCGGCAGAATTTTCGACGCAATTGTGTCTGGAATCTTGAAGTCGTTTTCGCAGATACGTTTGACAGATTTGGGAATGTCTTCCCATTTCTTGGCTTGCGAGACCCATTCCTGTCTGTCGAATGTGGCCATAATGGTCCATGGAAGATTCGTCGTCTTGCGAAAAAAAAATAGGTAAATTGATGCCCCGCAATTTTACCCTGAATGTATCCCTTACTTGCCTCAATCAGTCTGAAATCAGTCAATTTTGGGTACAGAAATCCAGGAGATCTGAGCTGAACATGTCGATAAATGAACATCTAAAATAGAGGTCACAGGTCACGATCCGTGCTGAACATCTGAACATCTGAACTTCGAAGGGCACAGGTCACAGTGCCTGAACCTACGGTCGAAATGGTACAGTAATTCAGCGCTGGCCATGGGCGTTATCTCTGGTTCCTTGCCCGGACATTCAGATGCTTCAGTAGAGGCCTTGCCAGGCCTTTGTTCAATTTTTTCTTTCTTTTTTTCACTCGGGAATCTTCCCTGCGGGCCGTCCCGTTTGATCCTTGTCATATTACGTACGGCGGGGTCCTGTCACCGTCTTCCTCCACGCCGCACGACCTCAACAGTCGCATCCTCGACTTCCATGGACTTCACACAGATTCCGCAGCTGCAGACCGTTATGTCTGCCGTTCGCCTCCCCAATCTCAGTAGTGGACCCACACTTCTTCTCGTCCCTGCCTGTTGTGCTGGGATTTCTGCGTTCATTCTGCTCATCCACTGGGTACTCTCGCTCAGCGTTCTGAATGGTCTGCTCAAACGCGCTGGGGTCATCTATGCCCGACCTCCCCCGCCCGCCCCTCCAGGAATTGGCAAAGGCGTCATCCTAGGCTACAGAATAGCCCGATTGCTCTGCTGTCTTGGTCTCTTCGCCCTTTCTGTCGTTTCAGTCGTGTACGAGCGTGAAAATGCCGATGAGACGCGCCATGAGGGGCTGGCTACAGGTGGCTTGATTGCAGTACCTTATGTGAGTTCGCTTGTCTTCTGTGTAATAGACGACTTTAACCCAAGTTGTGACCTAGCTATACGCGTCGATTCTCGCCTTTCTCTCCGTCAGTCCGCAGAATACCCGCCATCGAATCATCAGACATGTTAACTCTGTGCTTCTCGCCGCCTTCTGCGTCTACGCCTACAGAGATATCCTTCCTCTTGCCACCTTCACTTGGGTTCCGGAGGATCTCGCCGAAGGGCCGAAGCTGTGGGCTAAGATCGCGCTCCTCTTTATCAGTGGAGTCGTGATTCCGCTCTTAACTCCTCGGCAATATATTCCTGTGGATCCCCTCGTGAGTCCGTCAGGTTAGTTTGCGAGATGCGTGACTGAGAGACACCCACAAGAACCCGGTGGAAGTGCCCAACCCCGAGCAGACTGCATCCATCTTCTCCTTCATGTTCTATTTTTTCTTGAATCGGATCATCTTCCTAGCGTACCGCGAGTCCCAGCTGAAGGAAGACGAACTGTACCCTCTGTGCGACACCGACGCTGCTGCCCATCTCAAATCCCGAAGCTTCCAGGCAAGTCGGTTACAAACACCGTCTTCAGTTTGCTGATTGTACCTCTGGCAGTACCTGGATAGCTTCTCGGGAAGCAAAACGCGGCGCCACATATCCTTCGGCCTCATGCGTGTCTTTCATCAAGAATTCACCATCCTGGCAGGTCTGCTGGTTCTCCGAGTCATCACGAACTTTTCCAGGTGAGTTCCCCAGCGATGACGTGGAGCCGCCTGCGCCAACTTTTGTGCAGTCCGATTGCTATGAATCGATTACTCCAGTGTGTACCCAGCGGTATATATCCTTCTCGCTTCGAATTTTGACTCGTGGTCCAAGGTATATCGAAACGCGCGACGAAGGCGCTGTTGTGCGTCCGTGGGTCTGGATTGTATTGATCTTCCTCGGCCCTGTCCTTGGTAAAGCCGTCCACTCGTGAATCAACTAATCCTCACTTTATCCCTCAGGATTCCTTGGATTTCAGTGGTACATCTTCATCAACGTCAGTCAATTCTTTGTAGAATACATGTTTCATCAACGTGTCGTGACAATTACAGACGCGGACGCTTGTTCGAGCCGAGGCCATCATAACACAGCTAGTATTCGCCCACAGGCAAGCGAGACGTACTCCCACTTGCCTTCAGCTAACCGCTCCTAGTTTGCGAATCCGGATGAAGGCAGAGACCTCCGCGGCGAATGCTTCGGAGGCCAGCTCCGCCGCCGTCGAGGCGCCTCCTTCGGAGCCCGCTTCCCAAGACGGGTCCAACACAGC
The DNA here is from genome assembly GCA_029204085.1 of Mycena sp. CBHHK59/15. NCBI lineage: Eukaryota > Fungi > Basidiomycota > Agaricomycetes > Agaricales > Mycenaceae > Mycena > Mycena sp. CBHHK59/15. The sequence goes on from JARGXW010000369.1 coordinate 99,967, forward strand.
GAGTACGAGCGAAACCGCCATCCCAGACAATGGTGAAAGCGGAACTCAATCGGAAGACGAATCTGCGACCGTGCAGGCAAGCACCGCCAGTGTCAAATCGGCGGTGGTCGGCAAGGAGCCGGCGAAGCCTTCCAAAGAAGATGCTACCAAATCTACAGGAAGCGTCGTTGGACGAATAAATAATCTGGTTACCACTGATCTCGGCAATATCGGTGCACATCTCGCATTCCTAACCACTCCGCTTGCACACGGACCTGACAACATGTTTAGTGGACAGCCGAGATTTCCTGATCCTCCTTGTCTATGTGCCGCTTCAGCTCATGGTCGGGATATGGTTTCTGCATGCACTGTTGGGATGGGCGGTCTGGGTCGGCTTGGGGTCTATCGTTCTGCTCACTCCGCTGCCTGGCTTGAGTGGGTTTATATATACTTTTTATCCTGGTGCCTCTTGCTCATATTGTCTCAGTGGCGAAATTGGTGCAGTCCGTACAAAAAGAGCGGCTCAAACGGACAGATGAGAGGGTCCAAAGCGTCAGCGAGGGTTCGTTGGTCGTCCTTCCAGTCCGCATGACATTATTCATGTGATTCACAGCCGTCAATGTCCTGCGAATGGTCTGTCGCCGTATTGGACCTTTATGCTTCGTCACTGACGGCAAACCAAGGTCAAATTGTTTGGATGGGAGGGGAAGATGAAGGACAGGATCGCGGACAAGGTATGGGACCATCACTGAATTTTACATGCGGCTCCACCTATCCCAAATAGAGAGACGACGAGCTGCGTTGGATCCGAAAGCGCCGGCTCTTGGATCTTGCGAGCAGCACTATAAAGTGCGTAAGATGGCTTTGAGAAGGCCTGCATCCATTGAACATCAGCGCAGCTTCCTTATCCCTGTCATCACCATGACCGTTACCTACGGAACATAGTGAGCCTCCGTTCATCCCAGTCGACGACGATATAGGCTAAACCGAATGCAGTGTCAGTCCCCGCTTTCCGAGAACTATTCTATGGCTCACGGGGCGCGAAGACTTTGATCATGGGTAAACCGCTCAATGCGAGCAAGGTGTTTTCCACCATGACCGTCTTCGACCTCTTGAGGTAATTTCACGCCACAATTTTCCTTTTTGGCGGCTTACTCGGCTCCAGGAACACCATAGAACGGGTACATATACAACCAATGGTGGGCTTCCTGCCGGTTTTCAATGCCCCTTTCTAGATCACAGGTTTGCTGAATCAAATCGCGACGGGAAAGGTGTCTCTGGATCGAGTGAACGACTTCCTCAAAAAGGTACGCAACATGGCTACAACGAGGTCCCAGCCACTAAACTTGAACCCAGAGTGAATTGCTGGATGCCTTTGACGAGACGCCGACCCCGGTTCTCTTTCCTACTGATCCCTCAGCCGCTGAACAGATTGGATTCCGCAACGCGACATTTTCGTGGTCCCAAGAGACCGAGAGAGCCGACACCCGTTCTCAGAAAGAGTTCAAGTTGAAAATCGACGAAATCTTGTTTCAGCGCGGTCGGATCAATCTGGTGATCGGGCCGACCGGTTCAGGTGCTGTCCGTCTTATGTCCTCGGAAACTGGAGAACTTATCTGCCACAGGGAAAACCTCGCTGCTCATGGCACTACTTGGTGAGTCAAGGCTCCTTGTGTTCGAGCGTCATTGACGAGGTTTCCAGGGGAGATGCACTGGCTCCCGGCGTCCCCGGATTCGTGGTATAATCTTCCGCGCAGCGCTGGAGTCGCGTATGCAGCACAAGAGTCGTGGGTTCTCAATGAGACGATTCGGGTTAGTTTTTCCTTGATTTTTCGCGTCCACGTCTGATCCTTAATAGGACAACATCCTCTTTGACACCCCATTTGACGAGGAACGTTACAACAAGGTTCTGCACCAGTGCGCCTTGGAGCCGGATCTCGGTTTGTTCCAGGCTGGCGATCAGACTGAAGTGGGCGAGAAAGGTATGTGCCTAAATGTCTGACTCTAGTGGCTCTCTGATGCGGTCCAGGTCTAACATTGTCCGGAGGGCAAAAGGCGCGGCTTACGCTTGCAAGAGCGGTGGTAAGATTTTTTCGACATCGAAATGAACCTTCTCATCCAACGCTTTAGTATTCGAAAGCGAGCATTTTGCTCCTGGACGATGTACTTGCAGCCCTTGAGTGCGTTTCCATTTTCTTCTTCCTGCGTTCCTTTCGTGTTGAAGTTTACAGTGTTCATACCGCCCAATGGATCGTGGAAAAATGCTTTGGTGGTGACCTGATCAAAGATCGCACTGTCATCCTGGTTGTGAGTGAATGTGTTGCATACTAGTCCCACGCTAACGACCACAGACCCACAATGTTGCATTGGCTCGCCCAATTGCTCACTTCATCGTCACATTCGGGTCCGACGGTAAAGTTGAAAGCCAAGGCTCCTATTCGGAGATCGTAAAACGCGGCTCCAAGTTGGCTGCCCAGCTCCACGAGGGCCAAGCAGCGCTGGACAAGACCCAACAAGCAATTGACACCGAGGCCCCAGTCGCCAAACCTGCGGACGGAAAGCTCATTCTTGCCGAAGAAGTCCAAGAGGGCCATGTCAGCGCCGCTGCCTGTCTGCATTCACTCATGATTTGTCGGCACTGTTATATTGATTTCTATCGCAGTGAAACTGTATGCGTTTTCCATGGCCGGCCAATATCCATTCTTCTTCTTCTTCTTCCTCGGCGGCGGGCTTGTGTTTCAACAAAGTGTCGTGGCCCTCAGGACATGGATGCTGGGCTACTGGGCGTCACAATACGACTACCTTCCTGCTGACGAGGTGAACGTGGTTTAGTAAGTCTTTTCCGGTTGACCACTAGAATCTCACTGACAAACATCTCGCAGCTATCTCTCCATCTTCGGTGGGCTCTTTTCTTCCACCCTCTTTGACTTCTCTGATAGGGAGCAGTTGCAATCGTTTTTATTTCCACCGCCTCCCTCACTACTGTCTTCATCTTCCTTGTGTTTGGACAGCTGCGAGCATCGAAGGTGATACATAAAAAACTCATCGATTCTGTTCTCAGTGCTCCCCTGAGGTTTGCCGCTCCTTCCCCCTCCCGTGACGCACTCACAACACCCGCCCAGATGGCTTGACGTAACGCCAACATCCCGCATCATTGCCCGTGTCACGAACGATGTGAGAGCCATTGATGATACCCTCCCTAACCTATGTTGGGGGCTTGCAGTCAACATTGTCGCTATGCTGGTACAGTTATTCCCTCTTTTTTTTTAAAAAAAAAACTCTGCTGACCTGTAGATATTCAGGTCAGATTCGGTGCAGTTGTTATCTACGCGCCAATCTTCTTCTTCTTCGGTCTCCTAGTCGGCGCTGTGGGAGCTTGGATCGGTCAGATTTACATTGCCGGCCAGTTGGGCGTCAAACGCCTGATGAGCAACAGCCGCGCTCCAGTTCTTGCACAGTGAGTGTCCGTACAGTCAACAAAATGATTTCTTCTGATCCTGGGTTGAAGTTTCGGCGCGGCGATCGCCGGATTAGGTGATTGGCTCATCACCGATTCTATTGACGGCGAACTTATTTCATCCACCGCCAGTTTCTATTCGTGCATTCGGAGCAGAATCCAAATTCAGTACCGAGTCTCTGGCGAGAATAGATAGATATACCAGAGCGGCGCGGAGTTTCTACAACTTGAACAGGTTGGCACAGGCGCGCCCCTTGAACACGACGAGCTGACGAAATGAACAGATGGGTGTCCGTACGCATTGAGCTCCTGGGCGCAATATTTTCGGCTGCGCTTGCCACATACCTTGTGTACATCAAGCCCACGAACGCCGGCGACTCTGGATTTTTGATCAACATGGCCGTCACATTTACGGCCACGCTTCTCTGGGTTGTCAGTGACCATCGATGCTTCTGTTTGGTTTTTTCGCTGACAGTATCCATATGTAGGTTCGCATTCTGAATGAAGTTGAGGTACAAGGTACGAGGTATTTACTTGGAGATACACAATTTACTGACCCAAAACCAGGCAATAGGTGACAGAGTGTAGCATCCCCGACCGAATAGCACTGACATTATCTAGTCTTGAGCGGATCCAGGGGTACATCGACATCGAGCACGAAAAAACTCCTACTGAAACGGGCAAACCCCCGGCCTACTGGCCCGCGAGCGGGGAGCTTCGCGTCGAGAATCTGTCCGCCAAGTATTCCGAGGATGGGCCGAAGGTGCTGCATGATATCTCGTTCCACATCAAGGCTGGAGAGCGGGTTGGCATCGGTGAGTATTTATATGTTACCTTTCGTTCTTTCTCTTGACTCTCCACAGTTGGGCGCACGGGGTCTGGAAAGGTGATTGATTATTCTCCTCTCCGACGGCGAGGAGCGCTCAACTGATGAATACATTTATAGAGCTCCTTGACGCTCTCTTTGTTGAGGTGCATTCCCTCCGAGGGTTCAGTTATGTACGATGGCGTCGAGACATCGGAGTTGAACCTCGAGGCACTCCGCTCCGGTATCACGATCATTCCACAAGTGGTCAGTTGTCCGTCTCCAGCCCACGTTTCTGAGCTGATTTGGTTTTTCCAGCCCGAGCTCCTCAGCGGCTCGCTGCGCGCCAACCTCGATCCATTCGGGCAGTACGATGACGCCGAGTTGAACTACGCCCTGCGTGCCGCCGGTCTCTTTGCGCTTCAAAGCGAAATGGATGAGGGTTGCATAACGCTGGACAGCAGCATTTCCATGGGCGGCAGTAATCTCTCCGTCGGACAGAGACAGATCTTCGCGCTCGCGAGGTAAAACTCCATTTTATGTGATGGACGCGAGGTTAAATTTTATCCGTGTAGGGCGATTGTCCGAAAAAGCAAGATCCTGATCTTGGACGAAGGTCAGTGGGTTGTTTTTCAACATGTCTGATCTAACCCTCGATATGACGTAGCTACCTCGGCCATCGGTGCGGCTTACATCCTTCCTCCGGCGCTAGGGATACTCATCCTTTCCCCAGATTATAAAACCGATTCCATTATCCAGAACTCGCTTCGACAAGAATTGCAAGGTGATGTGTCTCTGATCACCGTGGCGCACCGTCTTCAAACCATCATGGACGCTGACAAGATAGTAAGCATCTCTAATTGTCTCGCACGGACGCCGACCGACTGACGTTCTCAGATGGTATTGGACGCTGGGACCATCGTGAGTGGACCTGATACCATCACCGTACTTGGCTAATTACATGTTCATCCCAGGTCGAATTTGACAGCCCGAGAGAGTTGCTGAAGATAGAGGGCGGGAAGCTGAGGGCGTTGGTTGACGAATCGGGCGACAAGGACGCGTTGTTCGCGATGGCAGGCGCGGTTTAGAGGGTCATGTTGCAATTCCGCGTCTTTGCTCGTAAAATCTTCAAGATGATCAATCCAAGGCTCAGATAACCAGCCTAACCTGTTTCATACCACTCCTTCGTGGTCTTAACTGTGGGAGGCACAGAACCGTGGGCGGCGGTGAGAATTTCGGCCTGCTGCTCCGCTGCAATCACGACATCCAGGCACGCGTAGCACCAGGCTTACAGCTCTTGTTTTCCTTGTAGCCGCATTTATTGGAGTAGAACTTTGGTGGCCGGCCTCGGACAAAATACCGGTTTGCCTTGATTTCATCAAAGATCCCAACAAATCCCGGCGAGTCCCAGGAATTCCCAACCATTCCCAGCTATTCCTTGACAATCCCAGCCTATCCTAACCGTTCACAGCTGATCCCAAATCTTTCTACAGCATTCCCAATCAATCCCTAGTTCCCGGATTTCTCAGAATCCCCGGCATTCCTCGCCTCTCCTCAGTGAGCACGTATTGTACTTTGCCAACATAATCCCCAGGTTTCTCTATACATCCTGAGTCCTCCCTAGTTTTCCCAGTGATCTCGGTCCCGGAACCGCTGACTGCTCGGATCTGATCGGCCGCACCTGCTGATCTTGCAAGTCTATTTACCACTCTTCGTTCCCCACTCCCTTCGCACCCACTCCGCCTTCATGGACGCCGCTGGGAGACTCAACAACCTCCGTGAGTCCTATCACATCCTCCAAAATGACGTCCTCTCTGCCCTTCGAGTCATGGTCGGTGATCAACCAAGGTTGAACGCCGTTAGGGATCGCGGGTTGGCTTTAGCTTCGGCGGCGGAACAGGTGTGTTGCAATGCACTGTCGAACGAGACGCTGTCTTATTTCTTTTACAGCATAGGGATGTCTTTCCGGCCACCGAGTACGGTATACTACAAACCTCCATCTCCGACATGGTCACCGCCCTAGACCTCGCATGCCACGAGTCGATGGATCCACCAGATGCTGCCCCACTGGTGGTTGCTCGGCGTGTTCGTACGGGGAGAAGGGGTCGCCCACGGGTCGAGATTGATAGCCAGTTTCTCAGTGCAGCCCTCGATCTCCGGGGTCCTACAGGTATAGCACCTGAAATTGGTGTTTGTACACGCACCATCCGCCGTGCGGCTCTGCGGGCGGGACTGGTTCAGCCCGGTGCTCCTGTGTTCCAGCAGCGCATCAATGCTGCAGGTGGGGTCGTCCGGGTCCACACCTCGACAGCCCCACCTGTCTCTGTAGTTTCAGACGCTGAACTCGACCAGCTTATTGCATCTACACTTGAGATCTTTCCTCAGTTCGGACGGCGAATGATACGTGGCCACTTGAAAGCGCAAGGTTATCGTATACCTCGAGAGCGCATTACTCTCTCTTATATTCGCGTCCATGGAGCACCAGCAATCTTCGGCGATCGTCAGATCAGTCGGAAGAAATATCGGGTCCCGGGCCCACTTTCCTTGGCGCACATGGATGGCCAACACGGTATGGATCTTGATTTTATAATTTCTGTCCGTTGACTGGTTTCTTAGGTTTGATTCGCTACAAGATAGTCATACATTGCTTCATCGACGGCTATTCGCGTTTCGTCCTCGGCATCCGTGTGCACAACAACAACCGGGGCGCCAGCGTTCTGCAGCTGTTCATGGATGCCATCGCACTGCACGGACGCCCAAGTCGAGTTCGCGGAGATCACGGCGTCGAGAATATTGAGGTTGCAATTTACATGGAGGAAGTAAACGGGAGTGGGCGCGGATCTTTTATTTGGGGAAGGTAAGTGGGCGCGTATTCATTCTTCTCTAATTAATTAATTGCACAGGAGCGTCCACAACACGAGGATCGAACGCCTCTGGTACGACGTAACCCACGGATTCGGAAAGAAATGGAAGGTCTTCTTCCTCGATCTTGAGACCAACCACGGTCTCAACCCCACGCGCCCCGGCCATATATGGCTTCTACACCATCTCTTCCTCGCGTCTATCAACCGTGATGCGCAGGACTGGGCGGAAGCGTGGAACTCACATCAGCTCACTGTCCGCCGCCAGCGTGAGCGCAGCCCGCGTGATTTGTTTCTCTTCGGTATGCTCCGCGAGGGACCACGCGGTATTTCATCCTTCTTGGCACCAGAGGAGGAAGATATCGATGATCTAAACGAGTACGGAGTGGATTGGGAGGTAAACGATGAGCCAGAACTTATAGCTCATGTGTTGGAGAATAACCCTCACGAGCGGGCTAATATCAGCAATGACCCGTTTGCGGCTGCTAGCACCCCTGCAAACCTCTCAGAGGTGCTGCCGCCAGGATGCCCTTTCTCCCCGGCACAGCTAGTCGTGCTGGACGAACGCCTTAACACATCTGTAGATCTCTTTTCCCGCAATATGAATGTACGTAGATTAGTTTGGCAGAGGGCGCTCGAGATCGCGCGGGATGTCCAGCAGGGCATAGCATAGATTGTCAATTAATCTGAGCCCGTCATATCTATGTGGATCTCGATGTTCTCAATCTACCAATGACCTCGAAGTGTTTCCTGTCGTGAGATGTCAGTAAGTCTTCTGCTCTAACAGATGTCTGTACGTGCAGAAATATGGAGACCCAATTATCCAGAACTTCCAACTCTTCCGGAGAAAGATCCATGTATCCTTCGACATTGGTGTCTTCTGGAAGATTGCTATACTTGATCAATGCGTAGGATATGTCGTTCGAGGCATAGTGGCTGAGCGGACTGTTGGGACCGAAATATTCCTTCAACGCTGTCACATCAAACACATAATCTTCCGGTTGGCTTTTCAGCATTCCCATTGCGTTTACGATACGATATCCGTAAGCTCACCCTTTAGACCAACGACAATGATATCTCCTAGCTCGTACTCGTCCTCCACGGTGGGGAAGGTTTGCAGGTCAATGATGCGCAGACTCTCAAAAGTCCCATCAAGATGCAGGTTTATATGTGAGCGCGGAAGAGGAAGAACCAGCGGGCGGTATTTCGTGTCGGCGGTCATGACGTGGCGAAGAAGAAGGACCTTGGTAAATCCGATCAACTGGCACGATCTGATTTGGCATATCTAATCACACTGTGGAGAGTAAGTCTCAGGTCGATGGGGTGAGCGCGAAGTGAGAATGTGGAAAGGCGGAAAATGAACATTAACAAACCTTTGACGAGTTGAAAAATATACTTAGCTACAAAGTGGAAAAGTTGAACTCGAGGATAACGAAATGTTGACGATTCAAGGATCGCACATACTTTAACTTATCGCGTGAACGGAGAGCACGAAAGCCCGTTGTGTGCAAGAGAAGTTTGAACAGCGTGCCGTCGTCGTAGCCGAAGGATCGCGGGTTGGGATTTGCGGCCGAGGGAATGTCGGGAAATTCCGCGACAGCGCTCTACGGCGATCAACGTAGAATGTTAAAATGTATCAACAGTCAAGTAGGAAAAGTTACTCATCAACGTTTCTGTCAGCTGACACATATCTCAACGTCAGCACAACTCATGGTTCAAAAAATTGGATGAGCGGTCCCAGTTGTGTGAACTCCAAGTCGGATGGAGGGTGCCGAGGAAAATATATGGTATGAGGAAAACCAGGGATTCAGCGCCCAGCAATAGAGCATACCGTTCAGTCCTCGTGGAAGCTAGACTCCGGGTGGCAACGAGCGTTCTTGTTGGGGAAGTACTGTAGGCCGAGTTCGCGTGTTCAGATGTCGATGTCTCAGTTGGGATCAGGAATAGGCCAGGTAGGGGCCATAGATGATGCGGGTGCATGTATAGTATGACCCGAGAGCGAAATGAGAGGAGTTACGGTGTGTTGCGCCTTAGAAGGTCGGAGCAAGCGACCACGTGATGTCATAACAAGCCTAAACAACTTGAGAAAAGAGGAGCCCCCTTCTGCCGATGGCATTTTTGGGCGCTGCATAGCATGTTAAATGGTCAAGATACACTCCAATCTAGCCAGAATAATTGAATAAAAGGAGACAGTCATACAATTCATATGCGTTGGAGCAGCTGGAAGTGTGTTGAGGAACTAATTATGCTGAATGCAAATTTATACCATTGATGCCTGAACTGGGTATTGAAAGTGCGGCATTATTGTGAGTTGGAATGAATCCGAATGATGATGGTTGCAAGGACAAACATGGCCAAATGCAATTTGCGCAATCTGCGCAATCTGCGCAATCTGCGTAATCTGCGCAATTTGCGCAATTGCACACGCTGACTAATATTATCGCCCAAAAAATATTTTTAAATTCTGGATCCACGCTAGCAACCAGCCCTCCGTTAAGTGTTACTATGGTGGATTTAGGCAACTTTTACGAGGCGCCGTTACGCGTTACGGTGGCCTCCATACACGACGGGACAGTATTCTATCGATGTTTATTATCCTGCAAGTTCGCTGTGTATCAAAATGTTCAATGGTGGATGAGAGGCCTGACACCTTTTATATGAGTGCAATTCACAACTGTGCAAGGATACCTATGGAAGACACGAACAATATTCAATATTGGTACGCGAGAGATCCACGTGATTACCCCTCGACCGAGATTAGTCAGCCATCCCTGGCGGAAGAGGTAGATTGGTTGCAAATCCAGCCATCGCGTGCTCACCTTGCTACTGCTTCACGGAACGCTAGCAATTACACAGCCACTGATCGGCTACTTTGAGTTGAACTTTTTCGTCGACCACGGATTCCCGGGCGCTCGTATACACCAGGACTTGATACCTTAAAAGCTATTCCCTTCATGGCACTTGAATTTGCCATACCCCCCCAAACCCGTGACGGCGGTCCTTAAACGCACCTTAATATGCCTGTACAGCCAAACGAAGCCGAATTTAATACCGTAGGCCCTCCTGGATCACGGGAGGGTTCTGGGGAAGTGGTATCTCCCTCTCGCGAGTGCTTGCTGGCTGCGAGTTCAGAATGCGAAATCAGCAGGAGTCAGGGTACCCAGGGGTCTATCCCTGGCTACCACACAAGTGGCCCCTTCTGTAACGGTTCTGTTGCTCTGACTGTTGCAGATCCAAGCGAAGAGCAGCGGGTCAATACCTTCCCCAGTATTCATACTTCGACTGGGCATTTTCCTCCTAGCAGGGGGGTATTTCTCCAGCCGGAGATGCTTCAACCTACAAATATTGTTGAAGGTATGGACCAACGGTCTGATGTACATATGGGCGATGATTTTAACACAGAAGCGAATTCAACTAACAACACGGACTCTGACATATGTATATCAGACAATTCAACGAATCAACATTCGCAACCTAGCGCCTCAGATAGCGCACCTCAGAATCCTGAGATTCCCACCTGGGAAAATGACAATATAGATATACGACGGAGACACAAACCTCCCCGCGTCCTGAAGTCGGGAAAATTCACACGTGCAAATTTAATGATTGGTTCATTGAACATCGCCGGCCGTGACTCAGGCATCTCAATGCACAACAGTAACCACAAGTTCAAATTCCTCAAGGAAACAATTGACACGAACAATCTCGGTGTCCTCGGATTACAGGAGACTCACTTTGATACTGAATCAGCTACACAATTTAACAACATCTTCGGGCGATGGTTCAGACTCTACCACTCAGCCCATCCAGAGAAGCCATGCTCGACCGCAGGGGTGGCCTTTGTTCTGAATAAGAAATTTGTCGACACAGACAACGTGTGGGAACATGAACTGATTCCCGGGCAGGTATATATGATAGTTATTCCGTGGAATAATGGTGAATCGTTGAACATTTTAAATATATATGCGCCCAACCGCCCAGAGGAGAGGGACAGAATGTGGAAAGAACTTTGGACAATGTGGGCTGAGGACCCAACTCTCCCGTTCCCAACGATTGCATTGGGCGATTGGAATTTTGTGGAGGACCCCCTGGATCGAAACTCAGGGATTGCTGAGGTGATCCCTGAAAGTTTTAAGAGACTGAAAAATTTATTCCGTTGGCAAGATGGATGGCGCGCAACCTTCCCAGATATACAAGACTATACCTGTGTCCAACATCGGACAAATAAAGAGACTCAGGAGACATATGACTCCTACTCGCGGCTTGACCGATTTAACGTTGACAACCAGCGATTCAAACACTTCCGTGGTTGGGAAATTAAACACTGCCCTGTGAAGAGTGATCACCGACTGGTAATAACCCAATTAACAGGGAGAAGAGAGGAGAAACCTGGGCCCGGCAGGTGGTCAATGCCATTGTATTTACTGAAGACTCCGAAATTTATGCGTCATGTTCAGGCACTGGCAGCACAGTTGGTTAGCGACCTTGAGAACCTGGAAAAGTTACAACATGACCCTGGAAATAATATACAGACCTTGTGGGCGAAATTCAAGCTAGATATAACGACGTATGCGAAGCACTGTTCACGCTTCATCACCGATGATTCAACCCGAAAAATACGAACCTGGAAGGCCCAATTGAATATTGTGCTGCATGATCAGGATATGCCGCCTGAGGACCGGTCGTTGGCTGCCTATATGCTGGAACAGAAAATTGCAGAGCAGATACGTGAAGACTCAGAACGTAAAAAAGCGGTCTCTGAGGGACGCTACAATGTCGAGGGCGAGAATCTGCGAACAAAATCGTGGACGACGTCTGCCAAAGGCTACCATGTCAAGGAATCAATACCCGAGCTCAAAGCTGAAGGAGCCACGAATTCAGATCTTCCACGCTACGAAACAAGGCCGAAACGAATGGCAAAGATGGCGCGTGACTACCACGACTCAATTAAATTCCGAGACCTACCCGATGAATATGGGAGACTTATGGCAACTGAAATCACACTTGAAAAGTGTGACGCACACCTCTCAGAGTCCGAATTCAATGAATTGGACAAATATTTGACAAGTGATGATATTGGCGCTGCACTGAGACTCTCAAACAACGGAACGGCTCCCGGAATCGATGGCATTCCCTTTGAATTCTACAAACTGCTTGACATACTATACCGGCAAGGCAAGGCAAACAGCCTAAACCTGTTCGACGTGCTAGGCTTTCTCACAAAGCTATATGCAGATATTGAGGATCATGGAATGGTTAAACACTGTAAATTTAATGCCAGGTGGCTTTGCCCAATTTTTAAGAAGGGAGACAAATCTTTAATCAGCAACTATCGTCCGGTCACGCTGCTCAATTGTGACTACAAACTGATGACGAAGGGATACTCTTTACGGTTGATGAATGTGGCACCTTCGCTGGTACATCCCGACCAAGCTGGATTCATGAAGGGTAGGAAGATTGAAAACCAGGTTAAACTTGCAAAATTCCTCTTGAACTACGCGGATGCCGCAGAAGAGGATGGGGTCATAGTGTCCCTGGACCAGGAGAAGGCCTACGACCGGATTAACCACTCCTATTTACTACGTGTACTACAGAAGATGGGCTTCCCCAAAAATTTCTGCAACACAATCAAGAACCTTTATACCAACGCAGAAACAGTAGTCATCATCAACGGTGAAACCAGTAAACCATTCATGGTCACTTGTGGCGTGAGACAAGGGGATCCACTGTCCTGTTTATTATTCAATCTCGCTATTGAACCCCTGGCCTGCTTAATACGAACTTCAGATCTCAAGGGACTCAGACTACCAGGAACCAACCAAAACCTGGTAGTGTCGTTGTTTGCGGATGATACCTCGATATACCTTTCATCCCAGGACTCATTAAAGACGTTCTGGGAAATTCTGAGCCTGTGGTGTGCTGCCTCAACGGCAAAATTCAACCAAAATAAAACAGTAATTCTACCTTTCGGGAGTGCTCGGTATCGAGCAAAGGTGTTACACGAAAGACGGATCAACAGCCAGGACCACATATACACCATCTGATTCAATGATTTGGAAATCGATACGATCCACCACTCTGCAACGATGCTCACGGGAGTTTTACTGGAAATGTATTCATAACACCTTCAGAGTGGGAAGTTTCTGGTCCCATGTTGAGCACCTGGAGCGAAATGGGACCTGCCAGGTGTGCGACGCGATCGAGAGCTTAGAGCACATTGCACTGGAGTGCAACTCACCGGAACAGAAGTTAATTTGGGCCCTCTCGAAACAGCTATGGTTGAAAAAATATGATACTTGGCCAACCCTGAATTGGGGATTGATCTTGGGCTGCAACCTGGTGAAATTTAGGTCTCCGAGGGGCCGTGCATTACCTGAAAAAGGGAGACTGTTTGCAATTTTAGTATCAGTGGGTTGGCATCTCATTTGGAACCTCCGCGTGAATCGTGTCATGAAAAATCAAGGTGCAACCCAGAGTCCAGCAAGCATCCACAACCAATGGCTTACCGCCGTGAATTCAGCCTTACGACGCGACCGCATTCTCACGAACAAAGTTAAATTCGGCCCACTTGCATTGAAGAAAGACATGGTGCTGAACACCTGGAGTGGTCTGCTTATGGATGAGGACGCTCTGCCGGATGATTGGACACTCACAGAGGGGGTTTTAGTGGGTATGTGGCCGATGAATGGTATAGGATAAATATTCTCGAAGGCCAGAGTCCCACACTGGTAAAAAATCGTGCGTAACGGCATTTCCTTCTGGACAAAACTCGCCGGCATGACTGGCCCAAAACCAGCAACACAAGCGGACAGACTCAGAATGCTTCTGCAGACTTTGATCTCGTTATCCCAAACGCTCCAAAAAATAAATAAAAATAAAAAATACATTATGTATTGTGAGGATCACGGTGTTGAGATCGTGAACTTGAGCTTTTAGGAGGTAAAATTTGCGTCTGAATTCTATCTCTGTCAAAGAAACCCAGCTCTTCGGAGTGTGCCAACGGTGCGTATTGAAAATAATGAACCACATTGAATCAAAATAATGACTTGGGCCCTGGGTTGAGCAGGCGGGTTTTTGCGGTGATGCTTTTTGGGATCAAAGTCCGATGCAGCCGATGTCGGCCATCCGCCACCACATCGGTTCTTGTTCAATCTGCACTAACTTGAAACGGTGCACAATTCATACATCTTCGTATTGGGGATACACTTGAACCGTGGAGGATCAGATGATGGAACTTACATTTTATCTCACATCCACGCTGATGTATGGCGTGAGCCGGAGGGCCGTACATCATTCCCCGGTGGTTGATTCGCGATTTCGATTTTTCTGCGCTAACCTAATTTCAGAGAAGACACCAATCAATTCAGTACTACTGAGGTACAAGCCTAAATGTGGTAGGTATCTAGCATGTCGCGAAAGACTGCCTTTTGTAAGCTCTCGCGAAGTGCTCAAAGGGCAGCAGCCTCTCTTTGACTGCAGAAGCCGCAGACCCGCTGATGGTTAAATCCCCAATCGACGTGTTCGATGTATCCCAGTCACCTGTCGCCAACTCCTTGGAAAAACATGTTCCGAGGAAATCCTTCAAGTGTTTTTCCTTCTGCCTGTTATCGCTGCTCTGCTCGGCCATTTGCGATGAACGGGCCCGAGCACACAAATATTGCAACGTCGCACGGGCACTAACCGCAAAAGTCCGGTGATTGAGGTAGGTCTTGGGCTTCATGCCGGCCCAAGCAGCCACATCATCGATGGTCAACCCCGGAAGCCCACGCTTCGCCCGAGGGAAGATGTCCTCGATAACAAGTGTCTGCCGGATCTGTGTATAAGCACTTCCATATTTATCTTTGCGAAGTGAGTTGAGAAGATCAGCCTCTTCAATATACCGCTCATCGAGGGCACGAGTGATCCGGAGTAACGAGGGAAGAAATTGGGACAACTGAGGTGTTCCTGAAGCGGGTGTGCGTGATCTGGACCGGGCGTTGATTATAGCTGCAGGAGCAGCGATTGGTGGTTGAGATACGAGAGTCGGTCCTTGTGGGAGCTATGTCATAACTCAAAGTTAGGACTTCCGATGAAAGTGAGCGCTACTGATCTCGCACCTCCGGGAAAAAATACAGAACAAAAATCGGTGTATCCAGGCGAAGATTGTGATGTCCGAAAGTCATCCGGCTGGTCTCGTTGTGGTCGGCACCTGCAAGGGCAACACGGGATGGGTTCAAGTAGTCGCGCAGGGGACCAATCTCCCGGTAACCAGTCGCAACGGAGCTGTACATCGGATCGTGAACTTCAACCATGCTCTTCGACCAAGCAACATGGAAAGGTGTGGTGCCAAGCATGCTGCAGATGTCGTTGAAAACATTGCCCGCGGGGGACGTCAAGCTGCGCAGAGTACGGATCAAATCCGAGAGGAACGGCGTGGCCGATGCAACAGAAATGTTGGGTTCGAAAAAGTTTTGACGCGCTGTGTTTGGGTAATCCGGAAGGCCAATGTAAACTGCTGCATGGTTTGAACACAGAGCCGGTGTCACCATGCGTGCCCGTATATCAGCGAGACTTCCATGCCCACGGGATGGTTCCGCTGGAGGCGATAGAATTGAATGGGGGATGGGGATAGAGGACTGGTATTCCCCTGAGGAATGATCGAGTGCCGGTGGGACCTGGAATGCGGAGTCCATCGTACGCGGGGGAGAGCCCGGGGAAAACAGGTTCGAATGAAAGTTCGACGTATCGTTCGCCTGGAATGAGTTTATCCCAGGCAAAGGAGAGCCAGGGCCGAAAGCTGGGTTCGAATGGGAGTCCAACGCATCGTCTGCCGTAGAATCGATCGGAGAACTGTCGTTGAATGCCGAAAAAAAACCAAAGGAAGAGCTGCTGATGACGGACGTAGAGCGCGATGGGGACGGATATATGGCTCGGGGTGAATGCAAATACGGCTCATTATCCGGGAAGGAGTGGAAAGCAGCTGCATCGGTGGCTGCCGGTGGAGGAAACGAATTAAACTGAAAACTTTCAGAAACACTTGCGAGTGGAAAAGACGATGAGCCCGAAAATTGAGTGAACGAGTCCTGGGACTCGTTCATCATCTGGAAAATTGAGGTGGTATGCGGATCCATAGAATCATGGCTGAACAGGCCGGAATCATCATGAAAACGCGTCGTGTTTCCGGCCAACATAGGCGCAATCGGCCAGAGTGTCAAATCACTGCAAGCGAAGATATTAAACATCATGTTTCCGAACCAAGAAATATTATCGGGCGAACTTGGACGAATTATCGCGCATTGACGGTGCTTGCATTGAATTCAATTGCAAGGATGAATCGGGACCACTCCCAACAATAGGTGATCCGTCGGTAAAAGATCCTGCGTTTCACTCCATCAGAAGGCTGGTACACATTATATATGTTCCGACGTACCGTCCTGCGGAGGTGGATGGTTAAACTCGGAGCGGTTTAGTCCAGCCTGCGCTGATCGGGATCTTCGAGAAGAAGGTAATGGTGGACAGGGAGATGGTGCCTCCTGCCGGAGTCTGTGGCTCTGGCGTACTCGAGGGGATTATTCATTGGGGGGCACAAGTCTGCAGAAAACGTTCGGCGAAATTTATATTGCTCATTGGTGAGCGACCCTGCACAAATCCCATAATGTACTAGTATTATTTAACCGATCCGGTGATCAAAATATAACCGCTCAAGAACTTGTGTAAGAGTTCTTGCTTGCGAGCAGCTCGCCGTGAACCCAGTACCCAAATTTAGTATCCCTGCCTGCGAGTGGCTTCTCGCTCAGAAGAAGGTGTCGGAGGCGAGCATTATTGGTGATCGAAAACGTCTTGAAACAAGAGCGGAAGGAGATCTCGACATCTGGGCCCCAATCATCATTCCCATCGGCGTTGGTGGTCGGGTACGCCTCGCTCCAATCATGTTTGATGATGCACTGCGGAGGAACGATCAGCGGAGGGAAATCAGAAAAAGGCGGCTCTCACCTTCACCTTCCAGGTCGGCTTGAGGGGAAGCAGTGAAGAACCAGTGACAACAGAGAGGAAAAGATTTGCGCGGAGGAGGGCGTCAGCATCGGCGATATCACTGGTCAAGGCACTGATAACTTGATCGGGATCTGCAGGGTGACCCGGCTCCGTGAGATAGTGAGTGAAAAAGCGGTTAATGAGCGCGACAATCTCGTCATTTTCTCCCCATATGTTTTCCTCCGGGTTGGACTCGCAAAATTCAAGATGTGCCAGAATATCTGCCGCTGACTTGATGCGCCGATCATACGCAACCAGGAGAAGCTCGCGACAAGGCGTCTCAAACCACTCAACAATAATGTTAACGGCTGGTGCGCAGGCAAAAATGCAAATTTCCATACCTCGAGAAGGTGGTGAATGCGGTCCTGGTCACCGAATGGCTGGATCGCGACATTGAAGCCGTCCGAAACAGAAAGGAAGTCCGGGTGGTTCTCGATGTCCACCGATCCGAGAGTCACGAAGCTGATGATGGTGCCGCAGATGCCATCGTGCTCCTCCCGGGAGCGGCACACAGATATCAAACTCGGCTGAAGGAGAGTCAGGTCAAACAGCGGTGGAGCAGAGTTGGGATTAACTTACATCCACGTCAGGGATGTTTACCAAATACTGGTACTCCACACATTCCTCCAGCTGAGAGATATACAAAGGTTGCTCGAGTGGAACAGACTCAAAGCGCTTGATAAGGGAGAAGGAGTGGGGAGAAACAAAGCGAGACAGAAATTCAGAATCAAACTTTGATGCTGTCTTGCGGCCATCGAACAGCGTTGAAAAAAGAAACGGAGACGCCGGAATTGGAGCACCAATGAAGAGGAAGTGAAGAAGGAAAAGGAGGCCCGTTGCCTTGAGCACACACGAGCGAGCGGGAATTGCGCTACGGGACGGATGAATCCGGAGGGTCCGATAATCTCCGCGCTCTGTCCAATAATGCCCATCTGACATCATAATTTTAACGGCCTCCGCAACAACCTCATTGCGGGGTCCCGCACCGATACCAGGGCCACTTGAAACAAGAGAATGAGGTTAGATTTGTGTCTCTGACAAGTAAATGTACTCACATTGTGACCTGGAGCGAAAAGAGAGCACTCTCTCGATGTATCGCACCTTCAACGGAAGGACGAGGCGACGGAAACTGCTCCTGAAGCACCTCTTTTAACTTGGAGCCGGTGGGGCGCCCGGCAAAAAGCCAAAGACATACGATGATGAGTGTACGAGCACCCTCATCGACCGATGCAGCAGTTATACTGATGCTATCATCGTCCCCGCGATCAGAAGATATAATGTGATCCTGCCAGCGAGAAAATGAATACGTCCCTGCACCAGGCATGTGCTGGAGCGTGAGATCAAGAGGGCCCCCCACCCCGAGAAAAGATCGAGTCTGGAAGCGCAATTAATGATATATCTCAGGGTCCGAACATGTTCTTACTTTGAAAGATGTCGGGGCGAGCCCCATTGCAACCGCGAGCAAAGGGCTTGCAACAAAAGGTGTAGTATTTGATGCGACCACAAGCAAAGGGCTCGCAACAAACGGTGTCGTATTTGATATTGGAAGGGTGTTTGCCGCGGGGTCCTGGAAAGGGAATGAGCGAACAGCCGTACAACCACACCACCGCACACTTACGTCCTGCCATCGTTGGCGCCGAACAGAGCGAGTGACAATCTGGGAGTTGAGGTAAGTATTTACAAACTCGTAGTGTGTGGAAATAGTCACCGTAGAGGAGGTGTCGGTGATCAGAGTAAGACCTTTGTCGTCCTCGGCAGGCTGGGGTACGACCGGGGGAAAACCTTGGCGGACAATCTAGTCAATGAGGTAAGTTGGTGAGTCGCAGTCATCGGATGAATGTTGTACCTCTTCAATCGTCGCCTCCGCCTCAGGGAACTGTGAATATGATATGAGCAAACCATCGCAATATTGTTTGTAAAATGAGCACTCACTTGCATCATGATGTCCTCATCCTCACTATCGGTCAAGACCTCCCGGAGTGGGCGATAAGGGTCCAAATCAGCAGCAGCAGAACCAGCCGTTCTGCATGCAGGACTACAGACAGGAGCGGGATCGTGCGAGAGGGAGGAAATAATAGGATGGAGGACACGACGTCCAAAGCATGGGTGAGGACGAACATGATCGGGTCGGCGCAAGGTGGGATCGAACAAAGAATCAATGGGTGCAAAGATATTCCGAAATCTAGGAGCTGGAAAGACTGGTGACGACGAGAACATGCGGATTTGAGAAATGGGAAACGTACCGATGAATATGAATAGACCTTCTCCAATGTTGTTCGGGGTGTAGCTGAACGGCAATGCGCGCAAAGCCTGCAGTGTGAATGTGAAACGAGTGAGAAGTTTCGGATCCTCAACCCAAGTCCGAGCGCCCGAGCGTCCTTTGGGGCCGGTTAAGACCCATGCCTTGCCGTTCGGGGTGTCGTTGACGGTCGAGGAGGGAACGGGAGCGTAGTCGATGTTATTGAACAAGCAGTGACTCTCAAACCCCACATCAATCTCCTCAAAAATCGGTCCCGTCGTACTAACCTCAACGGTGAAAACAAGGTTTGCGCGTTGGAGACGGCGCTGAGCGAGTTCAATCTCTTGGCCGCTTCCCCAATGGTAGCGAGGGGAGAGATCTATAGGATCGTTGATGTCCGATGTCCAGAGCTACATACGAAGATTGAATCAGACTGCAGTCAAAAGCAAAAGACGACAAACTCACGACTTTTGGTAGAATACCAACTGTGATTGTGGCGGAGGTTTCCGCCACGGGGAGAGCGAAATCATCCAGAGTAGAGGGACCCGCAACTGTGGTTGAAATTTCAGAATACGGTCGAGGGGGGCCAGCCGTTCGCTTCTTTTTGCGGGCTGTTGTAGTCGGACTTGTTGAACCCAACGACTCGTTTGCCTGACGCTGCATCGAGATACGTCGCTGCAACTGAACAGACGCTGCGGCGGGACGTGCGAGGCCAGAGAACGCGGTGACGGGGCGCTGAAGAGCGACGGGAGCAGGCGCTACGGACTGGAGAGCGAAGGGAGCAGGCACTACAGAAGTGGTCGTCGAAACCGGAGTAGGAGCCTGATGAACGACTACAGGCGGCGATAGGCTGCAGTGTCTCAGTACAATACACCTTAAACGAATAAAAAAAACACACGAGAGGGTACGATCATGAGCTGCCCATGAGAGACCACAGATACACATCATCCGCATGTTCCAGACTGGTTCCAGCTTGCGGCAAACAATGAGAAACGCAGATTCACAAAAAATCCTGACTCACCGAGAAGAAAGCTGCACATCTTCCGTCGCCGGTCCCGCCACGCGCAAACATCCTATTGGGAGCAGGAATCTCGAGTCCCAGGGCGTGCGCCATCCAAGAGTGCTCGCAGACGAAACAAAGGACTTCGGCATTCTCGAAATCCTTTGAGCACATGTCAGTACAAGCATCAATTGGAACTATAGCCACGCACCGAATATTTTGGTGACCCGTCCGGATTTTCAGCAACGAATGCAGCACAAGAATGGCCACAGTTTTTAATAGCACACGCCGCACGAGGTCCGAGGTGAAGACGCATAGATCAACCAAAATGAGGTGAATGAGGTGAGGTGACGAGGAAGCAGAGCCAGTATTTAGCCACTCAGGAGGCACACTCTAATGCAGTTAGACCCGAAAGTTGACGTCGGATCAGTGTAAGGATCATTTGGGATTCAGGTGCCAGGGAATATCGAGGAACTCAGTGCAAAGCAGAACAGAACTTGTTGTCTCCGCGACAATGTTTCGGGATTTTGCTGGGATTCAGCGGGAAAGTGTCCCAATGAATGTCCCAGCTGTTCCCTGAGAATTCCCAGGGATTTACGTGACCGCAGTTGGGAACTGTCAGGATTCGGCGGGAAGATATGGGACGCGACTTGGGAATGGCCGGGATTCGCGATGACCGACGAGGAAGAGCAGGGAAGCACGAGGATCGGCTGGGATCACTGATGGACAACACAATCATTTTATTTTTGTCCGATGGCGGCCTTCATATAGAACGCCGCCCAGAGGGCCGACTTCGGTGGCATGAAGGGTTAAAGTTGGCGAAGAAGAGCGCAATTTTTGGGGCAAGGGAAGCGAAGAAAGAAACGCGTCGACGCGCCCATCAAGGTCGTGGGAACTCCTTCTACTTTGGGTTCTTGACCCGACAACCGCGGGTCAATGACCCGTCGATCGCTTGACGGGTCAAGGTCACACTGGGAATATAAAATTTTAGGTCCGGATGAAAATAATTATGATTTCTTGTATTTAGATGCTACCCCGAAATGAGAATTTATATGAGAAGTTTATGCTATGCTGAAATTAGTCCCGAAATAAGTAATTTATTAGTTATTTTCTTGCCGGCTGAAATCATTAAATTCAATTGGGATCTCAGCGTGGCGGAAACTCTTAACGAAACAATTAATTTCGGCATGAGGTTAGGACCAGCTTATATTTGGAGATTCATTTCACTTGAAACTAAAATTTAAACTCGAGAATTCGTCTCCCATTTCACCGCGGCAGAAATAATAAGTTTCGGCTTTAGTTTCGGCCGAACCGAAACTGGACCCGAAATAATTGATTTCAGCGACAATGAAAACTCATCTGCCGCTCATCTGCCGCTTGTCGTCACTCCCATTGCAGCTCATCATCGGCTCATCGTCGGCTCATTTTTAAAAAATAACATAAAATAAAACAATAATTCAAATACAGTAACATTCAGTTGAATAAATCTATCTGATTACCTGCAATTTGACCGCAACGTTGGGTTGCGCATCTTGGACCGTGGGCGCTTTGCTGAACACAGGTGGCGTGGCTGAGCTGGGCACGGACACGTGGCACAATCGAATGCGGGCGCATTCGAGGTGGATCGATTGCGCCAGGAGGTTGAGCGGCTTGCAGGGCAGGTGGAGGTACTACGCAGGGTGGTCGAAGAGGGGTTGAGAGAGCGGTGCGCGGTGAGGGAGGTCACAGAACCCTTCGAGGCACAATCTGCTGCCGATGTCGGCATGTCGGAGGACCTGGATTAGCAGGATGAGACGAGCGAAGAGGAGCATCACCCACAGGACCAAGAGACTGAGCAGGAGGCTGAGCAGGAGCCCGTCGATGATTGCAGCTCGCTAGAGTCCGATGACGAGTCCGAGGTGGGATACTTCATCAGCGACGAAGAGGTCGCGTGCATCGCGGTGGATGTGGAAGAACACAGGTCAGATCGTTCAGGCAGGTCCTTCCGTGAACACACCTATGTGCCCTCTCTGCCCCTGCGCCAGCAGCACAGTCAGCGCATGATGTAGTGTTGCCGTGGTTAGGTTCAGAACCGCTTCCGAACCTGAACCAAACCCGAACCAAACCCCAGGTGCGGTTCGAGGTTCGGACATTGGTGATTTTTTGCGAACCTGTTTGAACAGGTGCGAACCGGTTCGAACCTGAAAATTTCCAGGGGTACTTGGAGAGGATTCAGAGGTGATTTTTCTCAACTAAAGCTACATGAGGCTGAACTCACACCTGAATTTTAGTTCCTAGTGGACTTAGTATGCCCTGTTGGGTCACGTATGAATTCCGCGACAATTTGACAAGTCTTTGACTTGTACAGTGTTATGTCAGTCGGTGTTATATCCATGCTTTCCCGATTCTTGACTTTCCGGTCCATGTCCGGTACCGGAGCCCGGCACCGGACGGATTATCTTTGGACCCATTGCGGATCATCAGGTTTTTACACAATGAAGGATTACTGAGCGTTTCCCGTTTATCCGTCTTTATAATCCATGTTCTTATTGTCAATTTCTCCGACATCACTTCTCCATCCTCTTTAGGACTCGTATTATTGTTATGTCCGACAGGTCACCTGACTCGCACCTTTTTAGGATTACAATTATATAAACCCCTTACATATGCCATGTACTTCAGTTTGTTAATTAACGTTGCTTTGCTCTCCGCTTTGCACTGAGTCGTCCTCCAGTTAATTCCCCGGTCTTCCTTCCTCCACTGGCCTCAGTAGTACACACATCCTACTATCCTGTGGTGCTTGCGTTATTCCCCATATACTTTCCGGAAGTTCCAATCCTCTGGTTCCGGAGTCTCTCATCTTATCCTTCCTTCGGCTCGGTATATAACAGTATTATCAAACTCACCTATCCTGGCTGGTTATGTCACAACTACCCTCTAATCCTGTGGCACCCAATATCTCTGAGGGTCGTTGCAAATCTCGTCTCTACTCGCAGATTGTTCCTTTGTCTTCACCTTCTCATTCCATGTCGACTATTCCCTCTGGTCCAATTTCTCTTCCTCCTAACGTCGCTATTCACACACACCAGACAGCTGCAACAACAGCTCCAGTCTCCCTCTCCGCTCTGACAATCTTTTCGGTTAATGTTCTGGGACTCGTTCAAAGTCCTCACACTCCGGATAGTCCTACTGTATTTCCACGATCTCCATATCCGGGTCGTGCTTGAGCCATTCAGCAGAGCACATCACCGATTCCTTCTCCTCCTATTGCTGAGGATGTTGAGGAATCCGGGTCTACCAGACTACCTCCGGTTCCTCAGGCCGAGGAACCTGGCAATGGCAGTAGTGATCATTCACCCTCCGGTTCGGAGCACGGAGACCCTCCTGATCCCGACGATGATAATGGCGGTGATCTTCCCGGAGATGGTGGTGGTGGTGGTGATCATCCTGGAGGAGGAGATGGAGGGGGTGGAGGTGGTCCTGGCGGTCCTCCTCCTGCACCCGGACCCGGACCTGCACCCAATCCAGCAGGCCCTCCTCCTATTTATCTTGGGCTCAGTTCTGTGGGCAGACTGGTGGCTGAACACTTTTGAGTGTAGAAGAAAAAAAAAACCAACTCAGAATTTTTTCCGATTTGTACAGTCAAAAGTGCACAGCCACCAATCTGCTCACAGAACTGAGCCCAAGATAAATAGAAGCAATGTAGATGCATTGAGCTTCATCCCTGCCAGTGGAATCAAACCTCAAGCTTCAAGTTTCTTGAGTCCTAACTCTAGCCCGGTCTACTTGGGCTTTGGAGCCACTGCGTGTGCGCATGGCATAACATTGTTTTCAATTTATGTTATCCTCAATCGGGTTCAACACTGGCACATTTGCCAAGATTGGCTTGTAGAATGTCCCAAAGACGATGATGTGCCAGCTTGACCATGGCATCCCTTCAATGCAAGGAGCATCATCCATGCCAGAAAGGCACATAGGTAAGGCAGAACGTTGTCAAGAATGACAGGTGTTGTTTGCAGAGTGGGTCCCTTGCACTAAACAATGTATCGCAAGAAAAAGATGGACACATTGGCCTGGTGGATGGGTTGTGGTTTAAGAAAATGATGCACTGCGCAGGAGATATTGAATTGTGCTCAATAGGATCTACAGCTCACATTGTAAAATTGTACCTGCAGGCTGAATCCCACCATAACCTTGGTGAAAAATGGAATTAAAACAACACAAGTTCAAGATTTCGGTAGGCAATGCCAATTATCGGCCATTGAATTCGGATCAAGGTTCATCACTTCCATCTGCTGGCCTCATTGCTCAAGGAAGAATGCAGGCATCCAAGACCCTAGGTAGAAATTATCTCTTTGCTGCAAAATTACCCAACAGTTTGTCTGAGAAGTTTCCACAACCAATTCCTGGGCACAGGAAGAAATTGGCAGGACAGAGGGCTGCATAATTTCCTGGGATGATTGTGGTCAATTATAAATTGTCGGCACTCACAAACTCGGTGTACACAATACCTACAAGTTCCTGTGCTGAGCTAGAGTCAGCCAGTGTAAGTCTCGACATACTAGAAGGTTTCGCCGTCAAACCTAGCTTTTGGCTTCCCATAGTCTTCAACTGCTCAGCCAGCTTTCAAGCAAGGTCTCCGCCGACACAGTCGGATATTCCGGACAGAAAATCAGTCATAGAACATTCACACAGAGATCAAGCCTGGCCGCAATGAGGGCGAGATCAGTGTCAGCACAAAGCCCTCAGCATGAAGGTGCACGTAAATGATGTTGCGGCAGTGAAACCGGAATAGTATTGGTGATTTAAGGCCAGATGAGGAAGCATTCATATAGTTCCCAGCAGCAATGCTCGAAGACATTTATCTAAGATTGGGCACCTTGTGTCACGATTAGATAAGATCTATCGTTCCAACGCCTATCTAAGCGCCAGAGATCTAAGCGCTGGATGACAAAGAGGCTATGACTAAGACCGGCCCGACCCAAGGGATGACGTCACGATGATGTAAGAGATGACGTCAGGACATGAGGATGAAGCAAGGACACTGAGAACATGTGGTTAAGGGTAGTTGTAGTATATATAGATTAGTTCACACGGTTCCCTAGACAGTATAAGTAGAGTAGCTATTACACTGTTGTAGTTAACCTTTTATTCCATCATCTTTTGAGATCTACTACGAGCACTACCCAATCCCTCTCTTCATACTGAGAGTGGACGCTCAGGTCTTAACTGTGACATAATAAAAGGTTTCCCTTCATACCCTCATACCGCCACCACCTACCCACTCTACCCCTTATCCTTTCTGCCACCGCGGCAGCCTCTTACCCGAAGACCCATATTCCTACCAACACCTCACGTCGTCCACACCGACGTTAAACAATTGCAGCACCAATCTTGCGCGGTTCACCCAGACAGATGTCACTACACGCTACGGGAAACATTGAGACCGTCCCTGCGTAAAGCAGACAATGGAGCACTAGCCGAATCCTCGGAGAGGGCTATCTCGCAGCCGCGGGGGGAGTCGTAGAAGACCCTGGACTGTCCTGTTAGCAAAAAACCGCCTTGACCCCACCATTGCCCTTGTGGCATATTGAACCCCTGCCTGGCTTTAATGCTGCGATTCATACCAGGATGTCTTACCACGTCCCCCCATCCGACTCCGAAGACGAGTCTGAGCTATTCCACTCGGCCGTGTCACAAAGATCCCGGACTGGTCCACTCCCACCCAGCCTCCCTCCATCGGCATTCCTGTCGATAATCCGAAGCACCGCTCGCCCACCTCCTCCTCACCGGGCAGTATTAGCGCCCTGACCAACGCAGCTAATTGCAGCTGTGTTCCCACCTTCACCCCCGAAGCCCCTTTCACCAGCGCCGATTGAGATGTCGTGCCCCCAGACACCTGTTCACCCAATGGAGGAGGAAGCCCCTCCCTGAACCAGATATGTTCCAGTCCCTGTTCCGGCATGGAACAGAGAAGACCAACCCCTGTGCTCGGGATCCTCACGGATCTCTTACGCAACGACCCTGTGGATGTTCGATGGAACGAAAAATCCAAGTTTGAAACTTGGTGCGACACCCTAGACAACTACGTCTGGGCATACACCTCAGAATTCAACACCGAGAAGAAGAAAGTCGCCTTCATGGTGTCCCTATTGGGCCAAGAAGACGGAGCCCGGTGTCCGGTGTCCAATTGGGCACGGAACTGGAAGAAGAAGGCTCGAAGGCAGAGCGCCTTCGAGGAGAATTGCAACTTTTTAGAATTTCTGGAAAGTTTAGCAGAGACATTTGCCGACGGAAATGGCACACAGACGGCGCACATGCACCTTACCACCACCCGCCAGGGCAAGACCGCCCTGGTAGATTTCATTCAAGCTTTCGAGCTGAATGCAGAAGAGGCAGGATACGACCTATCAGACAGAACTGGGTCTCACGACACCTTCTTGGTGGAGACCCTGGAGAACCTCATCTCGGACGAGGTACACAGCCAGCTCAACGTCGGGCTTCTGGAGGCTCCCACTACCTACCGAGAGTTGAGGAGAAGGCTGATGTCAGTCAGCTGGAACATCGAGCGGCAGACACTCCGGAAGGCCCAACAGGCCAAGATGTTCTGGGTACCAGCCCAGAGGAACACTGCTGCACCAGCAGCACAGACGACCCCACCCCGGGGATATCAGGGGACAGCGCCAAACTTGGCAAAGAAGATTGGGGCCGGTGAGACCGCCCCCATGGATGTGGACAGGAACAAGGTGAAAGGCACGCCCTTCCTGTGCTACAATTGTGGCAAGGATGGCCACATGAAGTGGGATTGTCCCAAACTCTGCAAGGGGAAATTCAACATCAGGGCCCTCAAGCCCGATGACTACTCCCAGGAGGAGTTGGCAGCTCTGGCCACGATGTTGAGAGAGAAGGGTTTTTAAAGGGGCCCCCGCTTGCGGCCAAAGCAGTGCCCCCTCTGGTTACAAAACGCTCCCTGGTTCCAGTAAATACTATTAGATACCAAGACTTAGTTACGGTTACGGATGTGAATGGACCTACTCCAGTAGTAGAAGGACTGGACTTGGCAGGAGCCGAGGAGGAAATAGCTAGTGTAGAAAAACAAAAAATATGCATCTTGGAGAATCGAAATTGGTTACGAAATCTAAAGAACAAGAAAATGGACATAGAGAATAAACGCTGGAGCGTGTTTAAGACTCAACTCAAAAAGGCCCCTGGAACCCAAACCAGTGCAACAAATAGTGCGACGAAAAAGGGTGACGATGTCATGGAGGCTCAATCCTCGAAAGAGGAGGTAGCGCCTACGGAGAAAACTGGGAAGCCGAATGATGTGCTGGCCGGCCTGACAGGACTGAAGGTGGCCAAGTGGTTATCCCACAGGGCAATCAAGAAGCAGAAAGGAGACAAGCTCGCGGAGGAGATGAAGGAAGTCCAGAGGCAGCGGAAGCATCACGAGATGCTGGTTCCAGTCACGTTGACAATGTTGGACACAGGGAAGACGCGCGCAGTCAAAGCTCTTCTTGATAATGGATGCACGACTTTGTGCATTGATCGAGACTATGCCAAGGCTGAAGACTTCGAGCTACACGAGCTTGAAGCGCACATTGTCGCCCGAAATGCCGACGGAACCGAGAACACACGGGGAAAGATCACTCATTACATAGAGTTGATCATGTCCATGGGACCCCATTCGGAGAAGCAGAGATTCCTCGTCACAGGACTCGGCAAAGCCCGGATATTCATTGGGTACGACTGGTTGTTCAAGCACAACCCTGTGATAGACTGGAGAGCCCAGACTTTGCTCTTTAGTTGGTGCCCGCCAGAGTGCAACATGACCGGGATGGAATTCGGAAGAGGAGACCGGTGGAAGAACGAGTTGGAAGAAGGAGAATCCCTTCTACTCGTGGACTTCGGAGACGCGATTGACTTAAGGTGAAAGAGACCCAGTCACAGAAATTGGCAGAAGAAGCCAATCGAGGAAAAGAGCGAATGACGGAGGAGAAGATTCCCAAAGAGTACCGGGAATATGTGAAGGTCTTCGCAAAGGAATCATTCGACTCGTTACCCGAGAAAAGACAATGGGATCATGCAATCGAGCTAAAACCAAACTCGAAGGCTGTTGATTGCAAGATTTACCCACTCTCGGTAACAGAGCAAGAAAAGTTGAATGAGTTCCTGGAGGAGAACTTGAAGAGTGGGAGGATCCGTCCCAGCAAATCGCAGATGGCTTCGGCATTCTTTTTCATAAAGAAGAAAGACGGCACCTTACGACCAGTGCAAGATTACCGGAAGCTCAATGAGATGACAATTAAAAACTGTATCCGCTTCCGCTAATATCGGAGTTAGTCAATAAACTCCGAGGTGCCCGGTACTTCATGAAGCTAGACATTTGATGGGGGTACAACAATGTACGGATCAAGGAGGGATATGAGTGGAAGGCAGCATTCCACACAAATCGAGGGCTGTTCAAGCCGCTCGTGATGTTCTTCGGGCTTACCAATTCGCCCGCGACATTCCAGACGATGATGAACGATCTGCTCAGAGATCTCATCAACGAAGGAAAGGTCGTCGTCTATCTGGATGACATTCTGATCTTCTCCGACGACCTGGAAGAACATCGTACGTTGACGAAAGAGTACTGAAGGTACTCCAGGACAACAAGCTGTTCCTCAAACCGAAAAGTGCGAGTTTGAATGCATGGAGATCGAGTTTCTAGGAGTGATCATCTCCTACAATTCGATGAGGATGGACCCTGCCAAGATTAAGGGCGTGATGGAGTGGCCAGAACCAAAGAACCTGAAGCAAACACAGGTGTTCTTAGGGTTCACCAACTTTTATCGCTGCTTCGTCCGGGGATACAGTGAGGTCGCCAAGCCGCTCACAAGGTTGATGGGGAAGGAAGGGTTCCGATGGGAACAGGAGCAGAAGGACGCGTTCCAGAAGCTGAAGGACCACATTGCTGAGGACGTGGTATCAGCATTACCAACGGACAATGGCAAGTTTCGGTTAGAAGCAGACACGTCGGACGGAGCGACGGGAGCAATCCTGTCACAGGAGCAAGAGGGCGAATGGCGCCCTGTAGCATTCATGTCACACGGACTGAACGAGACCGAGGAATTATGAGATCTATGACAAAGAGATGCTCGCGATAATGCTCGCCTTGGAGGAGTACAGGCAGATGCTGATGGGAGCACGGGAGACGTTCGAGATTCTGACGGACCACCAGAATCTAGAATATTTCAAGAAGCCTCAGAAGCTGAACAGGAGACAGGCCCGATGGATACTGGAGTTAGCAGAATATGACTTTACCCTTCACCATCGGCCCGGAGCGTTGAATAAGAAGGCAGATCTCTTATCTCGGAGATCGGATCACGACCAAGGAAAAAACGACAACGATGATGTTGTTCTTTTGAAATCGGAGCACTTTCGTGTGCAAGAAATTGTGCTCGACGGACCGGAGACAGAGATCCTGGAAGTGATCAAGAAGGAGAAAAGAATAGATCAGAGCGTCAAGCAGCGCTCTCGAAGAAGCTCCCGGGTGGGAAAAGAAGAACGATGTCATTTACTACAATGACTTAATCTATGTGCCAAGAGACGAAGAGCTACGAGACAGAATCATTGGGCTACACCATGATAACCCCTTGCTCGGCCATCCAGGAGAGAACCGAACACAGGAAATGTAGAACGTAACTATTGGTGGCCACGACTAGGGAATCAGGTCGGGAAATACCTGAAGGCATGCGAGGCATGCCAGAGAACCAGGGTTCATCGTTACCAACAAGGAAACCTGAACCCGCACCAGATCGCTGAGGGACCTTGGCAGATCATTTCCATGGATCTTATCGGTCCGTGCCAGTCAGCTATGGGTTCGACGCCATACAGGTGTGGGTTGACACCTTTTCGAAGATGATCCATTGCGAGCCAACAAGCATGGAACAGACAGCGAAGGAACGGCTCGGTTGACCCAGACAGGGTGATTAGATATCACGGAGTGCCGCGGAAGATTATCTCAGATCGGGATCCAAGATATGTGTCGGGGTTCATGAAGGAACTGAACCGGCTTATGGGTGTCGAAATGAACCCAAGCACGGTGTTCCACCCGACCGGATGGGCAGACGGAGAGGATGAACCAGGAGATCGAAAAATATCTCAGGGTTTTCATAATTATCGACAATCGGACTGGTCTGACTGGCTGTCGCTGGCAGAATTCACACACAATGACAAGACGAGCTCGTTGACGAGCATGTCACCATTTTCACAGGAATGCACCCCTGGAAGGGGATAGAAACGCAGTCAAGTCGTGCAATGAAGCCGCGAATGACTTAGTAGAAAAAATGAAGAAGATCCGAGATGAGGCAGCAGCTGCGCTGGAGAAAACCCAGAAACCATGAAAAAATACTATGACGCTAACCCGATCGCCGACCTTGAACTCCAGCTAAGTGTCGGGACGCGCCGGAGTTCAAGGTCGGCGATCGGGTTTGGCTAGAGGGAAAGAACATAGCCACAGATCGGCCGACAGGGAAGCTGGAGGATAGAAGGCTGGGGCCTTACGAGATCCTGGAGAAGGTTGGTGCATCAGCATACAAGCTCAAGTTGCCGGAGACGGACAAGTCACATCCGGTCTTCAATGAAGCACTGCTTACACCATATGTGGAACCCCCCGTGGGAAGGAGAGAAGAACGACCACTGCCGAACATCGTCGGTGGAGAAGAAGAGTACGAGGTGGAGGAAGTCCTCAACCACAGAAAACGAGGGAGAGGATACCAGTATCTCATAAAGTGGAAGAATTTCCCACTTTCGGAACAGACCTGGGAACCGACGAGGCACCTGACGAATGCGAAGAAGCTCTTGGACAGATATAATGTCGAGCACGGGATCGCAGTTCGGTGTTGTCAGTAGAGTCCAAGTGGAAGGGATGACCACAGAGGAAAAGACGGTGCTGGCCGCAGAATAACGGAAAAGAGGCTTGATGCCACCAAAAACGGAGGAGTCCGCAAACTCGACGACGAAGCAGACGGTTCCTGTCTTCAAACAGGGACACTGGGACTATTTAATTCACCGGTTCAAGCCAAAGCAAGAGAGCATGGCATACCCAGAAAGATGGCTATATGACCCAGAAACGGGCAGATTCAACGAAGCAGCCAATTTCCACCATTGCCAGGAATCGAAGCCTACGAGCGTGAATCGTCGGGACGACGATCCTAGGGGGGGGTAATGTCACGATTAGATAAGATTTATCGTTCCAACGCCTATCTAAGCGCCAGAGATCTAAGCACTGGATGACAAAGAGGCTATGACTAAGACCAGCCCGACCCAAGGGATGACGTCATGATGATGTAAGAGATGACGTCAGGACATGAGGATGAAGCAAGGACACTGAGAACATGCGGTTAAGGGTAGTTGTAGTATATATAGATTAGTTCACACGGTTCCCTAGACAGTATAAGTAGAGTAGTTATTACACTGTTGTAGTTAACCTTTTATTCCATCATCTTTTGAGATCTACAACGAGCACTACCCAATCCCTCTCTTCATACTGAGAGTGGACACTCAGGTCTTAACTGTGACACCTTGAAGGTGTATTTGAAAGCAGCCCAAGGCATCAGGGTGCGCCGAGGGTTCCGAGCAGCCGTACTCTGCCTTCTTGCCCCACGGCGAAATGACAACTCACAGACATGATTATTATAAAGCGGGTAAGGCCGACGATGTGGAAGCGTGACCTGCCTCGCACGTTGCCTTCGATTCCCGAGCCGGCTAGGCCGTCCGACCAAATATTTTACCACGATACATCCAGATTTCGTTCCCCTTTTCCACTTGTTCCTCATCCCTCATTTTACCTGTACTCACACTATCCTCATCCTTCTTCTCTCAGATTTGTTTTCTAGTTACTTGACCACAACTTCCCGTATTTTGCTTGCGAATAACTCATCCGATACTGGAAGGACAAGTCTTCATTTACCAAGGAAATATTTTATTATTGCTGAACCTTTAGGTTTGGCTGCCCAAGGGAACTTGGATTTCGGGAGATTTGCTACATGTACAAACAAAAATTTAGTCATGCAACATTGGTCATTGCGAAAATAAATCGAAAGAAGTGGGGTAAGATATAGAAATAAATCAAAATGCAAAGATCTGTTTTGTCACCGGCTTGAATCCTCGGTAAAAGCCCATTTAATCCTCTGGAACCAAAGATATTCTCAAGTCCAGTTTTCCGTCATTAGTCATTTCTGCTTTATGTTTGGGGACAGCATCCGTTGACATTCGGGCGCAAATCCGCGAGATAAATTTGATCTTGCCGGCACACACGACACTTACCTTCCTCCTCCATTTCGTCTCTAGCACCCTTTTGCAATGTGCCCGTATCCACTGGGTTTGACGGCCATGTCGCAACCTGTCGTGTTTCTCTGGAATGGGTCATTAATTCTGGGCTCCGTACACACAACTCTCGAATCTCTGGGTCCTGACACTTCCGTGCGATGTCGGCGTCATGTCGATGGTCTTGAACAATATTCCTGTGATGGCTTCCCTGGCTTCTGACCTTGTGCTTGGCTTGGACTGGCTCAACTTTGTTCGGTCCTCTGCACCTGACCTTGTAGTGCATCTGGGTTTTGGTGTCTCCCTTGATGTTTGAAGCCCCCCATTCCGACCATGGGCACCACGGAATCTGGATCAGCATCTTTCACTGGTACGTTGTAGCCTCTTTCTGGTAGTATTCCGGACTAAATAATTTACTCCCAGCTACCCACGCTCTTGCGCCGATGTTCCGAGGAGGCACCGGTGTGGACACTTCCTCGTCCTCCCTGTCAGTGTCCTTGGCAGACCTGATGTGGTATCTACCCCCTCATCGATGCCCAATACGCGAGGTATCGATGTTGTAGCTGCTTCTAACCTGGCAGCCCGGACGCCCCATATGCAGGGTGTCCAAACATCTCGTACGCGAGTGCCAGCACCCCGTACACGGGGGTGTTCTAAATCCTAATGATGATATGATGCCTGTTGATTCCTCTGATGATGCTTGCGCCCACTTGTGCTGTACTGTGATGATCCATTTGTCTCCCTTACTGTGAATGAAAAAAATAGTATTGTACGTTTTCTCGTTTACGATCAACGAGTTCTTTTGGGCTGTATTGAGGAAGATGACTGCTCGTCATGTGCAGATGTCTACAAGAGATTCAGGTGAAAAGACAAAAAGTGTAGAAACCTTGTGCACTGAATTTTCTTGCCCATTGGTGTGCAGAAGCTTGTTTGGTTCTGAAGTCTGAAGCTATGCTTGCAGGCCTGAGTCCAAATATTCTTTCGCCCAATGAACTCCAACAGTGTGAATTAACCCTTGGCCTTCGGTCCAACCCTCAGAAAAGAAAGTCTACGGCCCTTAACGGCAATGTTCACAAGCGTCCTTGTTCATTCGTTGAGACTCCTTTCCCCATCATGCTTCATCAGGATGAGAAGGATCAGATTGTTCGCGAGTTTCACCAAGATACTGATAACACATCAATGAGGTGATATGAATGTTCTTTCTGTGGTAAATTTGAGAAGGCAAGTCATACCAAAATAAGAGCTGTAAATGTGCTCGAAGTTTCACTGCTTGAGAGAGCTGTTGCAGAACTTCGGGTAGTGTCTCGGCAGCCTAGAATTGAATCATTCAACAACTCCTCCCGGGGCAGCGGTTCATATGTGCTGTGCCATCTCTGCAATTCCGCTGTCAGCAAAAATTCTTTAATTCAATTCCTTTGCGCAGTTATGCAAATGGCCTTTGGATAGGACAAGTTCCGGAAGAGCTTAAGGATCTCACATTTTTGGAAGAACAATGTATCACACAAGCCCGAGCGACAAGATGTATGTACAAGCTCACACTAGGACCTTCGGGTCAGCTTGCTGCTCAGGGAAATGTTTGTATTTTACCTCAGGACACAACATCTTTCATATCTGCGATGCCAATTCCATTATTTAGGTTGAGGGATGAAATCTGTGTGATTCTTGTGGGATCGCCTGACACCGAGGTCACTCATGATATGCTGAAAAGGTCGCCGCTGCTCGTGCATCGCGAGAAGATTTGAACTGCTCTATTTTGGCTGATTGAGAATAACCCACTTTATGCAGACCTTGATAGAAATGTTGTACTTGATAATTCAGAGGAATACCTGGTGCATGATTTGCCCGCTTGCCACTACAGATTTTCTCCATACAAACTCTGCCAAATAATCAAGGGTCTTCGTACACATCATATTCAGATCAAGTGAATGCCGAATTATTTGAGAGAACGGATACTTTTGAACTCACATCTTCAACACTCGTAGATGTTGATAGTCTTGCATCGACTTACCAGCAGAGGAAACTTGATGCTCTCCGAAAGTAGAAGAAACAAGACACTAGATTTGTGAAGTTTCCATCTGGGAATACACCGTTATCAACTTCAAAAAATCCTCGGGTTTTTGGTTGGTTATGGCCCACTCTCTTTCCATATGGAGTAGGAATGGGTAGACAACCACAATGTCAGAATTTCACCGGAGATTCCATTTCATCAGGTTGATACCGCACCGCATGTACAACATTTGTTGGGTATGAGGGATCCACGGTTTCAGGTTCATAAATCCTTTATTTTTGTCATGAGCAACATTCATCCAGCAACAGCAGTCATCGTTCAAATCTCGCCTTGCAACGAATCGATCGTGGTTTCCAGTGGTACAAGATTTAATGCAAAAGATTGACACCCAATGTATGGATACTTACCAAGCTAAGCTCGAAAAAAATCCATTCACAAAGCCTGATCATATTGGGGGATGTCAACAGCATGAAGCAGCAAATGCACAGTAAAATTATATGTGATGGCTTACCCCATTTTTTCGCTACAGTTAACCCTGCAGATTCTCATAATCCAATTGCACAGTCTTAGCTGGATGAGACATTGATCTGGACAAGATTTTCGACACGCTGGATGGTATGCAGAAGGAACCGAGTATCCGAGCAAAAACATTGGCTGCAAATCCGGTAGCTGGTGCTGAGTTCTTCCATCTAATGATAACAAAGTTCTTGGATATAATTCTGGGCGCAAAACGGGTTTCAAAAATTGGTATTCTCAGGAAGGTTAAAGGGTGGTACACAGTTGTTGAGGCGCAGATACTTGGTTCACTCCACCTCCATTTGCTGATATGGATGGACAGTGCCCCTGCTTCACCTTTAGATATGAAAGAGCTAATGAATTCAGATGCCGAGTTCAAACAGAAACTAACCGCATGGTATGATGATATCATTTGCCAGAGCTATCCGAAAGATACAGTTCCGTATCTTGCGGCTGATGGTACTCCGAAGCAACTCCCTGTTCTCAGTGGCCCATTAGATCCTGATTCCCCTGACTATGATCTGAAAAGAGACCAACACCACCGAGATCTGTGTGAGAATACCGGACTAGTGCATGGACACAATGCAACATGCTTCGAGCATGTCCCGCATCACATACACTCTCTCCTCGATCCAGATAATGATTGCAGGTTTGAACTCCCTCGTCCTCTGGTTGCAAATACACATTTTGATGATGAGGATGATCTTATAATACAATGTGAAAACGGAAGTCTGAATGGCCACGATCCGACAGCTACCCTTTGTCTTGGATGTAACACTGACCTCAAGCAAACAGCATCTGGCTCCGTTGCAATGGCCATGGTTGAATATATGGGGAATTACACTATCAAACTGCAGTTGGACACTGCGATTGTATTTTCCGCCTCTGCACATCAATCAAAACTCTGCAAAATAAGCCTCCTCAGGATGTAGATGGTCAGATTGACAATTCTGAAATGGCCCGGTTAATGATGGTTAAAATAACGAATACTTTGGTTGGCAAAAGAGAATTGACAGGCCAACAAACAGCCAGTCGTTTGCTTGGTCGGAAGAACAATTACATGTCAGATGAATATCACGAGCACTGGGGTCTTCTATGCTCAGAGATATTGCACGCGACATTTTCACCGTTGACCTTGAAGATCATTCCGAGCCGCATGCACTGCCAGAGACAAGAGAAGAGCTTGAAAATGATGCGCTAGAATTCGGACGAAGCCGCATGATAATCCTGGATGATGAGGACGATGGAATGATGTGCTCACACCAGAAAACCTCAATCGAGCTTCTGAAACTGAGGAATACAACGAGGATGCCGGAGAGAAGAGATATTCAAACTTGTTCAGTGACATGTTCTACCAGCCATCAGAGCTTAATTCAATGTGTCTGGGATATTCTAAGGAACTATGTCGAGGAGAAGAAGCCCAAGTCGAAGACTCAGCGAAAGACATACATGCATTTCAAGCGAGGGCATCCCCAGTACACGAACTCACTGCCTAAAGAAATTGGATGTACCTGCAATACCTGTCTTAATGGGCTACCATGTTCCTCGAAGACTTGGACAATGACCTGACAAAGTACGCTGTAGTCGTCCTCACATTGTTCAAGCCGTGGTCAGATGTAAAACCTTCTCCTCTGAAATCTCCAGACATGGCTTGGCCAGATGCACTCAATGACTTCAAACTGTCCATGTCACCAGAACATGTGAGAATCGTGCTCAACATGCAGCTCTTGTATCAGACTCGAGACACCAAGTTTGACTTTGCAGCAAAACACAGTAAACGGCTGGCTGAATTAACGAGAATGGCCAAGAATACAGGAATTGTGGGAGATGATGAGGGCGACAAGGAATAGGGTGTTTCATAATTAGAATTTTGACCCCAACTTGTGCCGCAACTCGGACCCCAACTTGAGGTCAAGTTGGGGCACCAAATAGTTCGGGAAACGAAGTTGGATGTCAAATCGTGCCTATACCCACGATCTGACATCCAACTTCGACCCCAACTTGATGCCCCAACTTCGTGCCCCAACTTCGGCTAATCTCGGTCACTCGGGCCTTTGCCACCGCAATCATTATGTAACCACTCTGATCTTTCCATTGTCGGCCGTCGGTCTCCCGCCTTGACTCCCGCCACATCTCAAACTACCTCTAAAATAATTGTAGTGCAGTTCAGGCAAATAACCATATGATTTAAGTCCACCAAAAACCATTTACAAGGCTAGGTACATAAAATACAACTACATTTCAGAGCACCACCATTCCAATGCCCGACTCCAGCTCCTGACAAACCTGCTTAACTGCTTGTGAGAAGAAATCTCAAGTTGTGGTTTTGAAGTTGAGGCTCAGTTGAGGCTGGTTTCTGGTAAAATGGGAGTGCGGGTGTTTCACAATTGAGTCCCCAACTTGAGCCCCAACTTTGGCCAAGTTGGGGTCAAGTTGGGGCTCAAGTTGGGGCTCAGGTTGGGGTCAAAATTTTAATTATGAAACACCCTAATATGATCCTGTTTGGGAAAATGCAATGCAAACTGCCATTGATCCAGAAGAATTGGACACAGACTACATGGCATTTACCAGAGATACCAGAGCGACCCGAGACGCGCAGCAAATCATTCTGCAGGCAAATAATGTCGGCTTTTATTCAGTGAAAAATACGCCAAGCAGTGAGACATGCGCCAAGTTCGGACAAAGATCGCGGCTTGGAGATGAAGTTGACATTTTCAGAGCAAGTATTGCTGCCAAAGAACTTTTGAAGGAAAAGGATTTGCTCATCAAACATCGTCTGAAAGCCGCGGAGAACACAGGAGAACAGAATGAGCACTTTGATCTAACATCTTCGAGGATACCACACGCACTTTGCACAACATTGGCAGAGGAAGCGAAGAGAGTGATTGAATTATATGAGAAACACCGTATCGACTCTGACTCGCACTCATGTTGGAACTCCCTACATCCATACCAGCAACTATGTCTTGCGCTGATCATCAAACACACATTGAATGACGAACAAACTCGTGCATTCCTGCTGTTAGCTGATAAAATTGGTCGTGAACTATAGAATGGCCATAAAGATTCACCTATATCCCTGCTCTGTACTGGGCATGGTGGAACAGGGAAGTCGGTCATTTTCAGTGCCTGGAAAGAGTTCTATGACATTACCGGTCATCCTGAATGACTGTGCTTGACTGCGCCAACAGGTGTTGTTGCTAGTGATATCAGTGGTTGCACAATTCATTCAGAAGCCAGCTTACGAGTTCCACCTACCAAAATGAAGTCTACACCGACTTTACGCAAAAATCTCGAAGAATGGATCTCACCATTGGAGACGTTGATCTTAGATGAAATCTACTTTTTGAGTGCACAAGACATGGCTAGACTCTCTGAATATCTCTGCATGGGAAAGGGTGTCACTGATTCTATATGTGGTGGTTTAAATTGGGCAACCTGTGGTGATCCTTGTCAACTACCGCCGCCAGGAGGAAATTCGTTATTTTGCCCGCGAACTGGTTCAATGTCATGTAAATGATAATCTGAAT